>PVKA01011204.1:0-61766 GCA_004027165.1 Ctenomys sociabilis
ATCTGTGATATAATTCAGCTACATAAATACCTGTAAATATAATATCATGTATGCACCTTGTACAATACCAAAACATTATGAAAACAGTTTGCAATGTATTATTTCATCGACTCTGTATGGTTATGGTGTTTTGAAACTGTCTGATTGACATTTGTATTTCAATAAAATAAAAATAAATGGAAAAAAAAATAAATAAAAATAAAAAATAAATAAATAAATAAATGGCTTGTTCTATTCATGAGCTTAGTTTAATGGACTAGTGAGAGAAGATAGAAAGTTGCGATGGGATCTAGCTGGAAGAAGTACTCTGCTGTGGGGTGTGATTTTTAAGGGTATATTTTGTCTTGAGTACCTTCCTTTCTGATTCTCTTTGCTTGGTAATTACCACTAGGTGAACAGCCCTGCTCCATGCTCCAAGGCTATTCTACCTTGTTCCAGACCTAAAAGCAATGGATCCAGTAAACTATAGACTGAAATTTCTCAAACAAGGAGCCCAAACCAACCTTTCTATTCTTAAATTAATTATCTCAGGTATTTTGTCATAGTGACAGAAAGTTCATCAGTACAATGCTCCTTTGCCATTGAAACCCAAAGACTGATTCAAAGATAATTCCAAGTAGTAGAAGCTTGTGCTATTTTGTTTCCTGATGAGGGGTAAATCTCTGTGCTTCAGGGAGCAAGAGAAACATATCTAATAGATCCTTAGTAACTTTTATTAAGATCTTCTTTAGAACATGGATAGTCTCCAGTTTTACCCTGTGCTATTTCAATTTCAATTTTCAAAGGAAATAAAGTTTCAAAAAGTTTTTCTTTCTAAGTGCTGAATATTAACAGTAATTACTTATATAAAGGGATTTTGTTACTCCTTTAACTGCTTTTGCATAATTCATTTGGTGATGCATTTTATAATTTGAATTCAAACATTTACACTTATAGTACCATTTATTGCATTGTATTGAAGAACTGCCAACTTTCCAGTTAAACATTATTGTATGTAAAACTAAGAACCAAAAACATTGCTGATAGTTAAACTATGACATAGATTTTTTTTACTTATATTTTTTAAAATGTATTGCAAGAACTTGTTTGGACATGGATTTTATTATACACAACTCTTGAACATTTTTGGTAAAGAGAAGAATAATCTGGCTAAAGTGTTCATAGAGCTTCTACCTTTTCAGAGTCTCTGTTCTGCTGAAAGCTGACATCTGGCCTTTCCAGTATTAAGACCATTGATGACCAGCATCATTATATTTTATCTCCTCAAAGACTCCCACCTCCAAGTTCTCTCTCTCTCTCTTATATATAATATTTTCAGAAATTGAAAATAAATTAACTTTTCTGCTTTGTAAACCAACAACATTCTGATTTCAAAGAAGCTAAAATATGAAAGAAAAATAAAGGTATACTAGCGGGTCTCAGAATTAATGAAAACTATGAAAACCATGAGTTTACAATACACATCAGGTTCATTCACTGGCCTGATCACTAGGTTTCTGATCACTAGAAACCTGGATAATTATCCAATGATGCATCTGGAGCCAGAGTTTCAACTCCAGGATCAATATTTCACTTCCTGAAGTTAGAAAGGCTCCATAGTGACTGTTTTACTGTTCCTCTTAAAAATCCATCTTGGATCCCAAACTCGACAGCATCACTTAACAGTGATCAAATTGCACCTTGGTGACATGCCCAGTGCCACATGACTCTTCCAAGAAAATGGGAACATTCATTTGGCAGTAAGAGTAACTGCAAGAGTCTGTGTGATACAAAGGAAACTTTTCCCTCTGATTTTATATTTTATCTCATCAATTTCCCTCTTCTATTTCACTTTGAAAATTGCTGCACAAGTCTCTGGTGAAATGGTGCCTGTTAGAAAGACATTTTTTTACTTACTTTCTGCTCTTATCATTTGTTTTTTCTAGTATGCACCTGACAGGCAGGTAACTGAAATGACCTTCCTGCATAGGGTGCTCCGAGCATCACATGGTGACCCTCAACTATAGCAAGACACCCTATCACTCCCTGATGAGATGTCCATAGGTTTCTTACTAACAACCTTATTTATCTATCTAATCTTGGTTTAGCTCATGTGTCCTTGCAGATTCTTTATAGCGGACTGCATCCCACACAGTGACCTTGGATGCAATGACATAATATGAATTAAAAAAAGAAACTTCTGACTGCTAGAAACAGAACAGCTAAGATATTCAAAGAAGTCATAAAAACAACTTGAAATGCTAAACTCAAGTTAAGTATAGGATATTTTGAATGCAGTGAAAGGACCTGGGACACTCAAATTAGAATGGCAAGAGGAGAGGGACACACTTCATAGGGGAAAAGTGGCAAGGTAAGAGACTTCCCTTTAGGATGAATTACAAGCTCGATGGATTCTGGTGAGATTGGACACAACTTTCCTTTTACTTGACTGATAAATTAGTGCTTCAGATGATGTCAGGCTTCTCAGCATTATTATTATCTTTTCTAGTGGTTTCCCAGGATTTCTGAAATCTCATAAAAATGACTAAGTATATTTATATCTATTAATTCTTTATATCTCAAATATCAAAATTCTCAATATAAAATTATTGAATGCTTGTGAGAACTTCCAGAAAAAATAGTTGCAAAACGCCAAGATTTATCAACTTCAGAA
This sequence comes from Ctenomys sociabilis, assembly GCA_004027165.1. Classification (NCBI taxonomy): domain Eukaryota; kingdom Metazoa; phylum Chordata; class Mammalia; order Rodentia; family Ctenomyidae; genus Ctenomys; species Ctenomys sociabilis. Next base: position 2,654 of record PVKA01011204.1, read on the forward strand.
AGAGTTCAGTAATTCACCAAACAATCCTCTTTTTAAAACCCTACACTTTTTCAGCCTTTGAGATAGTTTGACATTATAGTTAAATCTTTTTGATTGTTACTTTTTGATCAGTTCTTGGGCTGTGCATCTCCTTTCCCTACAATCATGAGACTAAATTTCTCCTCAACTAAGACACCCATTTTGGTCTCACATGAATTTTTCTAAGCCACAAGTTTTCCAGTAAAGCAATCGTTGCTGTTTACTGTACTTGGTAAATGCAGTGTGCTTAGTAGTATGCTTTTTGGGAAGAAAGGAGAACGTGTGCCTGGGACCTACTCAGGGAAGAGATGAGTGTGCCAATGGAACTTGGCCACTAGAGGAGAGAATGGAGGGACTTGTCCACTGGTAAAGCACTACAGATGGCCACCAAAGTCATCCTCATTCTAAACCCAAATCTTTAAGTCCAAAAAGTTGCTTTTCATTTGAAGTATACCAACAAACAAAATATTGCTATTGGCCTGGGTTCTTTTGAAACAAGGTTGCTATCAAGCCACTTTAGCTAGACAATATCATTCTCTGGGATGTTCCCCAGAAAACTAAATAGCAAGAGGGATGGCTACTGGTGTATCCTGCGCTTGAAGCATAATTGTATCTTCTCTCACACTGTATAGATCTGTTCCAATTTTTGGTAACAGAATAGATCTTCCCTGAGTTCCTCCCCCTTGCTTACACTGAGGATCACTGGGTTGTCTTTCTGCTATGGGTTTCTGCTGTCCATGATCAGGATCATTACAGCAGAGACTATTAGGACTTTCACTCTGCTGTGTCAGGAGCCAGCAGGAGCTTGCAGGAGATGTGGAGACCAATTGTCATGAATGAAAGATCACAGTTCTCATTAGGTATAGCAAACAGGCTCAGGTACACAGGTGGAACAGAGGGTGAACTCAAAAAAGTAAGTTCACATCCTGCATGTTCTTCCAGTTTATCTCACATGAACTCTTTAAGATATTGTTATTTTCCACACTTAAGCTCTATTATATGTTTGTCAAAGCTGAAAAGTCAAATCATGTCTCATTTTGCATCTTCAGATACATGCCATAATTTCAAATATGTAGTAGGTAGTTATTAACCATTCATTGAAACTAGCTGCAGATTATAAAACTCACACTGGATACATCTCTAAGAAACCAGATTAGGAGCTTTATCAGTTGCATGATGTCCATCAGCAGTGTCTCCATTTATATATGACCTTGTTAATGCTATCCTGACTGAACTATTATAAAGATAATAAAATAATATGAAAAATCCATTGGATGATGTGGTGCATACTGATCATTCAATGACTTTGTAATGGCGAAGTAAAATCATGCCATGATTTGTCATACTTGGAAGTTGAAGGACACTGTTCTGGCTTGGGCATAATTTGAGGGGCTCCTACAAAAGTTCATGCATTTGTGTCATGCTCTTCAGTATGGCTATGTTAAGAGGTTATGGAGTGTTTAAGAAGTAAAACTTAAGGGGCTGTCACTAGGTTATTGGAAGTGCTATTCCCAGAAGAGATTAAGATAGTACTCTGGGACCTTGGTTAGTTATTGTAAGAGGGTTGTTGCTATGGTTTGTGAGTATTTGTCCTCCGAAAGCCTCATTCAGTTATGAGGCAGACTTCTAGAGTTTGTAATTAATTCCTGATTCAGTACTGGGATGGTGGATGTGAGTGTTGCTGAGATTATGGGTGTGAGTGCTATACCCAGCATGGGGCAGAGAGCCTGAATAAGTGAGACTTGATCTCTGTAGCCATTGTTGCTGCTACTCCTCCCTTTTGCTCTTGCAGTTATGTTTTTCTGATGCCACGAACTGCTGCTCTCTCCCCTGTGCCAGTCTTCCTTGGAGCCAGCTGAGTATGGAATGAAACCTCCAGTAACTGCCAGCTAAATAAACCTTTCCTTCCTGCATTTTGCATGTCAGGTAATTTGCCCCAGCAAGGAGAGAGAAAAGTAACTGAGACAGCTATTATGTAAATATAAGACTGTCCCCTCTCTACTCTTTGACTTAAATTTTTTTCTAAGTTGTCTTTTCCTCTCTTATAGTCATACTATGGTTTCCTGCCATGGGATAGAGCCATGGAGGCTCTCCTCAGAGCTGAGAAAACATTGGTGTTATGCCTGTGAACTTCCAAACTGTGACATCAATAATTTTTATATAAGGTACTTAGTCTCAGCTTTTTTTTTATAGCCCTGGAAAATGTACTAAAACAAGTGCTAAAGTTTGGTGACAAGCCTCGCAACATGCTAAAGGCTTAGACTCTCTTTCATGGCCCTAGTGGAAGGTAGTGGAAACTTTAAGAGTTAAGCCCTACTTGTATGTCTTCCAATAATATGGGACAATAAGTTCAAAAGGATGCTGGATCTTCCTTTCCCTCTCTTCCTAATCACCATGAGGTGATGAATTTCCTCTGTTATGTACTCCCACCATGATGTACTGCCTTGCCTCAGGCTCAAAGATACCAAAGCTGAGGAGTAAGAGTACAATCTCTGAAGCCATGGGCCAGTTGATTATTTCAGGCATTTTGTTATAATATGAGGAATCTGATAGACATAAATTTCCTGCTATCATTGAATAAGATAATTGGCATAGACTTTTAAAAAGAATTTTATGCTTATGGGAAGTTATTAAAATAGTACAAATAGATCCCTGAAACACATCATCCCACTGGCCTCCATCGTGATATATAATTATTTGGCATGGTAAAATACAAGTAGTCTACAGACTTGCTTTTAAACTCACCAGTTATGTAATACACATTCTGTTTTTCATATGAAATGAATGTGAGGGTAGCCAAATAGCTCAGTGGATTAAAGTGACTATAAGCAGGTACAGGGGCTGGGGTTCAACCCCCAGGCCTGCAGTGCTGGCTCCACCGCTGGGATGCACTAAGACACCAATTGAGACTGGGCATGGTGGTGCACCCCTGTAATTCCAGCTCTTGGGAGGTTGTAAACAGGAGGATCACTAAAAGTCCAATCTACTAGTGAGACTCTGAACACTCTGTAGACCCTTCCCTAAAATATGAAGAAGAAGATGAAAATGAGGACAAAGACAAAGAAGAAGAAGAAGAAGAAGAAGAAGAAGAAGAAGAAGAAGAAGAAGAAGAAGAAGAAGAAGAAGAAGAAGAAGAAGAAGAAGAGAGCATTACAGTGTAGCCACTTAGGGTCTGCAGGAAGAAGAGAAGCTCAGAGTTCAAGGAAGAGCATCCTTGCTCACCAGTGTCCTCACTGGTTCCCACCTTATTTGTTTAATGCAGTGCAAATGACCTCTCTTCAAAGGTGGCATCTTATCAGAATACATGAATAAAAGGAGATCAATCTCAAATTCCCGGCCATCTGGGTAATGTATGAGAGTCCAAAAGTGACCAGCTGTTGAAAGTTGCTGATGGCATTTGGTATCATTTGTTTCATTGTATGTCGCTATTGTCAGTTGATATTTGGTTTTATATGAATTGTGATGAAAATGTGAAAGTGGTAAGTAGAAGGTGCTCAGGCCTTGGGGTGAAGCAAACTGGGATGTGCATCGTAACTCTGTGCTGCATGCTAGCTCTCTGATCCTTCAGCAAATATGTGTCAGTCTACCTGTGAATGGGCATGCATATATCACCATTCGGAGAGGCATAGTGCCTGACACGAGATGTGTTCAGTGCTTAAAGAATTACTCTTAATATTTTCCCATGTCTTTCATATTCTGTATACATTTCTGTCATCAGTGATTTTCATACTGATACACAATAACATAAAAGAGAAGAGATTTAATGTGGTTCAAGTTTTAATAGTTCAGCCAATGACTGGCTGGTTCCAAGGCAGAAGTATCATGGAGAAGACATGGCAAAGGAGAATTGCTCACCTCAAGGCGGTCACAGAGCTATGAGACAGGGAAGGTACCAGGGTTAAGGACATAACCTTTTGAGTGGGGCACTCAGTGATCCACATCCAATCAGGCTGATTTCAAGGCAGCACATTCAGCCATGAGTTCATGAATGGATTCACTGAGGAGTGTCATGGTCCATGATCCAATCTTCTTCTAGAAGCCCTGACTCTGAATACAATACTCTTTTGTTGGACATTTTACATCTAAACTATAACAAAATGCTTCCTTTTTTCTTTAAAATTATAAACTTCCCAATGGTTTGCAAAGTGCTTAAGCAATTCTTTCCTTCTTTTTCTTCTCCATAACCTTGTGAGACTTCCACAGGTGACTTGCCAGAGGTCACATAAGTATGAAATGGTGGATCAGATATAATCTCCTGTGTAATGATTTCAAAATCTGTTTTTTGTACTGTACTCAGCTATCTCTCAGGTGCCAAAGGGTTGTCAGAATTCTTCTGAGGAAAAGAGATGAAATAACTCTGGATAATTTAGAGGAGAAAGAAAGAAAAAAGCTTTCAAGTTTGTAACACAGCAAAACCTGGAGTGTGACTTCATTTCCTTGAAGGGGTTGCCCAGCAGCACTTGACAGTGATAGTGAGTTTTGTTTTGTTCTATATGTTTCCTGTGACATAGAAAATATATTTTTGTCCTTTTTCCTATTCTCTACCAAGTCGTCTGTTTGGCTACGCATTAACTGACCATATCTGGTGCATTTATCTTTTCCACTCTAACCAGAGTGCTAGAATGTAAAGGTATGTAAACAATAGGTTATTTTGTAGTTTCACATATGAACCTATTTTAGGGTAATTAGAAAACATCTAGGCAAATGTTATTGGGTAGAGGACAAACAGTGAACACTTATAATTATTCTTTAAATGGCAAACCAGAAACTACTTGTGTCTCTTTGGAAAGGGAATATAAAATATCATCCACAAACTTATCTTGCTCAGAAGCTACTCTATTAAGGCGAGAGTCTCCACAGCTCCTGGTACAGAGACATTGAAAAACATAGTTATTTTGTCTTCATTATTAGCCTTCTCTCCTCCTTATGTTTACTCAGAATTGTGAATTAATTTGAGTAGAGTGTATATGAGTTGGAGCCTGGTCTGGCATGTGTCTGGAGTGGGGGAATAGTGTGAAGTGTGGGCTGGAACATGGCAGATTGGTGTGGAATTCTGAACCCCCAGTGTCCCTGTGATGCTGAACAAATGTCTATAATTTCTGAGGCCCCCTTATACTCTCATTTGTAAACTGTAGGTTTTAAATATTCATTAGCGTCTAAGTATCAGAATTCAATGACATAACATATTAAATCTATAAAATAATAGCCTGGCATATATTGGTTTTCTATAGTTATCTTTCTCAACTCTTTCACTTTGTGATGCTTTTCTTCATTCTCTCCAGATAAGATATAGTGTCTTAAGGATCCCATGGCATCTTGGATGATTACCTCCCTAATCCGTTTTTTCATCCCTCATGGTTTCAGATCTCTTGGCAATAAGACTCTGGCTTCTGAGAGTAGGGCTGCTTATATAGGAAGTACACCTGGAAACTGTCTAGTTACTGCACCTGTCTTAGCTGCTTTTGTCATTGCTGAGGCCAAGCAGCCAAAACTCACAAATTAAGGGAAGAAAAGATTATTTAGTTTGCAATCTGTAGAGGTTTCAGTCCATAATTGGCTGGCTCCATGGCAGGGTAGCTTGGCAGAGGATCATGTTTAATGAGAAACAGTTCATAACATGCAGAAGACAGAAAACATAAAATAAGTGTTGACCGTAGCAGCCTTTTTTTCTGTCGCTTTTATACCGTCTTTAGGGCACCAGGATTAAAGTGGTTCCAAAACGATCAGCAGACTGATTTAGTAATCACACAGCCTTAATCCTAGCATTGCATAATGACTCTCAAACACCTTTGTAAAAGCTCCACCTATGACTCCATGAGACTTTGTGGGGGGCATCTAAAGACAAGCCATAAAATTCTTCCCTTGGCTCCCTAAAGACTCAAATACATCTCATTATTCATAAAACAGTTAGCCCATCTCCAAGAGTTACTAAAGTTCTATCAATTTCAGCATTGCTAAAAAGTCTAAATCCAACATTTCCTCTGTGATTTAAGCCAAACTTTTAGTAGTGAACCCATGAACAAGTAAAAAGAAAGAAATACTTTCATCATTAAATGGCATAGGATAGATATTTCCATTCTAAAAAGATACAAAGAGGGAGTTATAAAGGAATGGGAATAAAACAAATACAAAATTCAATAGGACAAACATTAATTTCTTTAATTTCATATCCATTATCAAGACAACCTGTGAAATGCTGTGAACTCCAAAGGGTTTGGGTGTTCCTGCTGATGGTTGTATCTCCCATGCCTTCTCTTTTGGGTTGGTTCTGCTCCCTTCTTGCAGCTTTCCTTAGATGATCCATGTTTCATGTTTCTCTAAAATTCTGGGGTTTCCACAGTGAAAGGTCAAGCCGAGGCAGCTGAATCCACAGGGAACCAAACCAAACACAATGACACTAGTAAACCAAGTTTATTGGAAGCTCATACAGAGGGGACAGGGGATTTTATAGAGCTTTTAAGGGAGGGTGTTTGTGGGCTGCAATAGTTGGATCACAGGTGGAGGTTATTTTTCTTGTTTGTGGTTTGGTTCTCAATGCAGAGCCAGGGGCAAGTGAACCAAGACCAGGGTGCATAAAGGAGAGTGTTCAGGGCAGGATGCGTGGAAAACCAGGAAGGAGAATGTTTGGACTAGTGTGCGTGGGAGAAGGAGAAGGTGTCTGGGGAAGGGTGCCTTAGAAACCACAAGTCTCAACCCATTGCCTGGGAAACCTTGCGTCCTAGCCCATCACACATAACCTTCAGTTTTACACTCACAGCTTCAGAAACTGCCCTCCTTAAGGACACACTGTCTGATCTCTTGAGACGTTTTCTGAAATCTAAGTGAAAGCCTTGCTGGCCTCACAGCCTTTTCATTTTGCATTTACATAAAACCAGTGTTTTGTGGATGACACCAAGGTCTGCTGCCAGCTAGATATTTTGATTTTAGGGTTTCACTGCCTATAAACTAAAACCTGAGGAATGATTTGGTTAGACCAAATCCATGCTACAATATGGTGCTCTGGGGCTGTCTTCTCAAAGTGAAGTCTCATTTTTGCAATTTTGATATTGTAAAGTCTGGGGTCCTTTTGTCTCATGTGATATCCTCAGACCAATTTTTCTCTTCTGTTTCTTCTCAGCAATGAAAAATCTCTTCTCCTCTGTATTATCAGTCTGAAACTCTACTGGTGCTTTCTTTTGACAAAATTCACATCCTAAATCATTATTCTGGCCTCTGTGCTTTTGTTTTTCAACACAGATCTGGGTAAAACAGACATATCATAGACTCAACGTTAGACTGCCTTGAAATTTGTTCTGCAAGATTCTGCTGCTCTTAATCTCAGTCCAAGATAATTTTAGTCTCAATATTAGTCTCTGGTACCAGGAAAAGGCAGTCAACTTTGTGCCAAGGTATAGCACAACTTGGCTGCTGTAGTCCACCTTCCAGTGCAGTCTTTCCCACCAGAAATGTCCTGAACCAGGTCTTGACTCACAAAATTTCTATTGGCATGCTATTCTTCTGAGTTCTGCCCAGAATTTTGCATCAAGTACACTTTAAGATATTCCCACCCTATCTTTTAAGCCCACATATCTGAACTTTTCTTAACTCTTTCCGCAGCTCGAAATGTTTCTAAATCACATGGTCATGTATGGTCATAGCAATGATATCACTTCTCTGGTATCAAATTCTGTCTCAGTTACTTTTCCCATTGCTAAGAGACCAAATCACCAACACCCATAAGTTAAGGGAGGAAAGTTTTATTTAGCCCAGAGTTTGTAGAAGTTTCAGCCCATAATCAGCTGGCTCCAAGGTAGGGTGGCTTGGCAGAGGAGCACTGTGGAGTGAAACAGTTTATAGCTTGTAAAAGAGAGTAAAACCAAGCAAGCACAGGATCTTAGCAGCTTTTCCTCTGCCCCTCTCATACTCTGTCTAGGTTACTAAGATAAGTATGGTGCCAAACCAATCAGAAAATTTATTTAGTACTCATACATCATTAATCCAAGCATTGCACCATGAATCAATCACAAACTCTAGATCAAACCACTTCTGCAAAGCTCCACATATGATGAGAGACATCTGAACAAAAGCCATATCAGTGCCTTAGGCACTTACCTACCATTCTTCCTAAAGTGGGATAGGCGGAAGCCACTCTTTAGCTAATTTTCCAGTTATATAGAAGATTGCTTCCAAAAATTACAAAACTTTTGAAATTAAACAGGTAATTACCACACACAGATTTCCCAGAGTGTCACTTCTCTGTGTCTGATACTGGATAATTAGCTTGGGATTTGAGAGACCTTTCAGCCAAATTTAAGTATGTTTTTTAATCTAACCAAAACCTGTAACCTTTTCATATCCAGCAAGGATGTCTCTCTGGCAAAGCCTTCCTTGATTCCTTTTCTCCAACCAAGCTATATAGTTATTCCAGCTCCACACACTTTTGCCATGCATGGGGCTTTTTATACCTAATAACAATTCTTTATGTAATTTAGGTTGTTTATCCCCATAGAATGAGGGTAAATGTGAGAGAAACTGTTATTATCTTTGGTGTTTACCCTAGCACCTATAACACAGCAGATGTCCAATTGTTCAGTGATGTTTGAAAGATATAGATGGGGCCTCATTTAAGGTTCTTATAATTTCTAAATTAAGACAGGTCTCTTTGTTTTCTGTTGTGTGACACCCAACCTGCTCACCACCAAATCTGACTTGTCTTCATGTATTATTTATGTGTCTCTAAAATCTTCCATGAGAATTGCATGCTTCCTTTAGACAGACAGACAGACAGAGAGAGAGAGAGAGAGACCTTAATTTCTAGCAGTCTTCTCCCTGAAGCCTTCTTCCATATCTTGCTTCCAATTAGATTTGGCACATGCAGAGAGAAAGAAAACAATATTGCCTCCAGTGTCTCATGATAAAGAAATATGAATATAACCAGTTATCACCGGTCACAACGGCTTCTCTCTAGGTATGCAGAGGTTCAGGGTCATATATTTGTGCTTCTTCACATATTAGGGTCATTTTACAATGAAGGTATGTCAGTGGTACTGCAGCCAGCAAGGTCTGACTTTTAAGAGATGGCTGTAAGAAAAACAAGAGAACAAAGTGGAAGTGTTCCCTTCTTATTGTATATATCTGCAATATGCCCTAAAGCATCATGTGTTTACAATGACTGTGTAGAGGTCAATAGTTGGATTATGACTGTGTAGAGCTGCGTTGCCTTTAAGACTTGATAGCTCCTTCAAATAGCCCAGTCACTATGGGTGTGACTTGGAAGGTTTATCTCTTCCTAATTCCTCTCTTGATTTCCTTTTTCATTGCTGACATAATGTACATATCTTATTTCTACCCAAGCCCTTCCACCATTCCTTCCTGCCTTTGATCTGGCCAATGATACACTAAACATGAGCCAAACTAACCATCTCCTTTACATTGTGCCAGTTACTTTGCTCCAGCAAGAACACAAGTGGCTAAAAGAGACCACAAAAGAGGATGATGATTGAATGCTCTTTAACAATGAGTCAGGTTGCATCACATCCACTGAAGCACTTGGTCAAAAGATAGGTTAAGGAAAATAGTCTGAGTTTTCTTTTTCAAGAAATGTGATAGGGGCTGGGGAGAGAGCTCAGTGGAATAAGTGTTTTCTTGGCAAGTGTGAGGTCCTCAGTGCACTGATATCTTAAGTCCAAGGCAGGGTTTGGAGAAATCACTACATTGAAATGGTATGGCCTTCAAGAATGAGATAGTGTCTGTATAAAAGAATCTTCAGCAAGCTCATCTGTCTCATCCCTCCTATGCTCTGTGAGGACACAGAAGGAAGCACCATTTATGAGTAAGCACTGCATCTGCTAGTGCCTTGAGTTTGAACCTCTTAGCCTTTAAAACTGCATGAAATAAGTTTCAATTGTTTATGAGCCATTCAGACTGAAACATTTTGTTATAGTGACCAGGATGGACTAAGACAGCAAACAATGTGCTCCTTATTGAAACTGGATTTTAGAGAGAAATGTAAGTAACGAGTACCTACTGCTTTTAGAGAAAAAAAAATAGCAAAGTGAAAAGAATTGTGTTTCCCTCTGTATAAAGACTCAAGCCCTTAAATGTCATTTCTTCTGGCTATTGTACTTCAGATGTCTATCTCAGGGCAGCAGAGTACAGGTGCTTGCTTGCTTGTTGCTTGCATGGGAACAGCTCAAGAAAATCAACCATTGGAAAAGGACAAATCTGTAGGAATGTCTTACTATGCTCTAGGCCCAGGTCCCCATTTTATCTTATTTAGTTCTCAAGAGTTAACTGTTATTAATTCTAATTTATATACAGGGACTAGTTCAGAGACATTATCTTGCCCCAGAGGCAGAGCTAGTAAAGGATGAAGTAGAAACCTAAAAGTCATATTACAAGTTAGCTCTTGCTTCTTAGTCCTGAGCCTAGACATGAAAGTAGAAGAGGGAGGAAGACCCACAACAATATATTTGATTCAAAGGAAAAAATGCCCTTGAATTTTTACTTCTATGTGCGGTATAGAATATTAAATGTTCACAGTCCCTTTAATGTGCAGGCATTGGTCTGATAGACATTTTCTGCATATATGAATTTTGAGGATGTTTTGGATCTCAACCAAAAGCTCTATATTAATGGTAGAAGGGAAAGAGGATAGTTGGCCGCAAAACATCAAAGTCTAGGTATGTGCTGCACTCCACCTGTCTCAGTCACTTTTGCATTGCTGGGATGGAATACCCAATTCCCAGAATTTAAAGACAAGCAATTTGTTTTGACTCACCTTGCAGAAACTTGAGTCCATGTTCAGCGGGCTCAGACATAGAAACAGCATTGCAGAAGGACCCATGCAGAGGAAAACTGCTCACTGCCTGGAAGTTAGGAAGCAAAGAGTGAGGGAGGAGTCAGGAAGACAAGTCATCCAGATCCTGCCCTCAGCACATCTTTTGTGTCTAGATAACAGCAAGTCAGCTTTAATCAGTCACCTTCCAAACACATGAGACTCTGGGTCCATTTTTTATTTAAATCATAGTACCACCTCACAAATGAGGGCTTCTGTTGTGCTAGCACAATGCTTATGCTTGTTGTGTAAAAGTGAGCTTCATGGGCTTCTCGGATACACAGGCTATTGAAGGTGGTGGCTTTGGAGCTGTAGAAGAAAGCTGTCAAAGTGATATGTTAGGCATTGAAGGATATTGCCAGGGTCTTGTGGCCAGTCTCTCCCATTGGGCAGATGCTACTGAACTCTGATGGGCAGACATTCAGCCTTAGGAGGGAGACCTTTAGAAAGATAGAAAATCTGCTGTATTTAAGGCAGGGCATTCTGATGATAGGCATCCTTTTCTAAAACAAATGAAAACAAAACCTAAATTTTTAGGCCTCTGAGTTAAACTGCCAGTAAATATTGAGAGCCTTTCTTCTTGAATGAAGTTTTGTTTTACATAAATTATTTTAATAATCATAACATTGCACCTATGTGGGTGATAGAGATGACTCTTGCTATCCCATGTGGGTAGTGAGTTGGGATCCAGGCTTGATGGCATGATTTTATAATTTCAGCTACACAGAAGACAGAAGCAGGATGATTGTAAATTCTAGGCCATGCTGGGTCATTTCATGAAAGTCTATCTCAATAAAATAAAAGGTAAATTAGAGATTTGGCTCAGTGTGCACGCCTTGGGTAAAGTCGCTAATCATAGGGGCTGGAGAGATGGCTCAGCTAGAATAAGTGCTTGCTTGACAAGCGCAAGGATCTGAGTTCCATCCCCCATTCTTCAGTCAATCAATCAATCAATCAATCAATCAATCAATCAATCAATCTCCAATCTAAAAAAGTCCTGGGAATATAGGACTCTTGAGGAATCACATGGGTAAGGTGTGGAAAGGTTCTGCCCTCTGATTTTGGGTTCTAGCTACCTGGCTTTTGATGGAACCATCAACTTTTCCTCATAGAAGATAAATTTCAGAATTTTCTCATTTAACTTTTCTAGAACACAGGTCAACCTTTGCAATAGTTTTCCTGTTCAGTCCTCTCAGAACTGAGCCTGACACACTGTGCTCAGGATGGCAAGGAATCTACACCCCTTGCATGTGCGTATCCACATGTCACTTTTGCTGAGCTTGTTCTTCAGTTGACTTTAATCACAGCAGCTCTGGAACACCTGGGTCACTTAAATTAATCCACAGCAATCATTGACTCAACTGAAAACCTGGAATGAAATGTCCCAGTCCTATTTTCCTAGAACCCCATCTCATGCACTTGCTACTGCCTACTCAGCACCTGACACGTCTTCTTGTCACTTAAAGCCTTGTGTATGTCTGCTTTTTTTCCCCCGACTGTTGCCTTCTTGTCTTTATGATTCTTTCTCCCCAGGAGGCAATGCAACATACAGAGAAGGCAGTCATGTTAATACTGAGTTATTTACTCTGCATAGCAAACTACACCAAAATTGAGTAACTTAAAGCAATCATCATTTATTTTGCTCCTGAATCTACCCTTTGGGTAGAGGTAATGAGCAAAAATCAGTTTACCCCTGTTCTACCAAGGGATCTCAATGGGGCAGATTAAGGTATGGGCTGGAGGATCCACTTTCAAGATTGTTCATTCACATGCAGTAGGTTTGCTCTGTTAACTAAGAGGCCAGACAGGACCAATATATCTCAGCATGTATCTCTCCATGGGCTTCTTTGTCTTTTTCATAGCATGGTTTCTGAATTCCAAAGGCAAAAACCTGAGTTAAACCTCATAATCAAGCTCAGGAGCCACACAGTGTCAATTCTATCATCCATCATAGATCAATGTTACCAAGTTCATCCCTTATGTGTAGGGACACATATTGAACCTATGAAGATAAGGTATGACCAAGAATTCATGGCCACGATCTTAAAACTGTCCCACAAGTCTACCTGGGAAGGGCATCAGCTCTAATACATACTTCTGTGTGATCTGGAGTGGTATGGTTACTCCAGATGCCCCTCAAAAATCTTATGTGTTTGGGTAGATTGGTAGCAATCAAGTAATGGCTATACTTACCAGTGGATTCATCCATTAATATTCAGTGATTCAGTGTCATTAGGCATGTATATTTTTTTTCACAGAAAAACAGTCCTTTATTTATGTTCCCTCCATTTTTTTTTTTTTTTTTTTTGTTTTGTCAGAGATGGGTATTCTATTGCTCTTAGAGAAGCTATATTTGGAGAAGTCCTACATACCTGTTTTGAAACTGCTTAGTTGCTATTTTATCTATTCTTTTCATTAAAATACATTTTAAAAAGTGTCATTAGGGGGCTGGGGATATAGTGCAGTTGTCTAAGTGCCTACCTGGCAAGCATTAGGACCTGGATTCATTGCCTGGTACCATATGTAGTGCTGGCCCCAAAACTGGGTGTGGTGGCACACATCTTTAATCTCCGTGCTGGGGAGACTGAGACAGGAAGATCACCGTGAGTCTGAGATGCATAGTGCGACCTTCTATCCAATAAATAGATAGATAGATAGATAATAGATAGATAGATGACAGATAGATAGATGATAGATAGATAGATAGATGATAGATAGATAGATAGATGGATAGATAGATGATAGATAGATAGATAATAGATAGATAGATAATAGATAGATAGATCGATAGATAGATAGAAAAAATATTTTAAACAAGTGTCATCAGCGAGGGAGTCATGGCTGGAGCTGCTCCTGGGGGTGTGACGTGGGAGATTATTTCCTTGTCCCAACTCCTTTGTCTTTCACCTTCCTGGATGCCTTGATCTGAACAGTTTTGTCTGCTCCACTCTTTCCCGGTGCTAATTCTGCCTTGGAGTCTGTTAGCTATGGACAGAATGCATTAAAACTCTTCCCAAAAATATACCTCTCCTGCTTTAGGATGCCAGTATCTCTGTTTGGTCCCGGGGAAGGAAAAGCTGACTAATGTGTGGAGCACACTACTGCATTACACTAATGAGCTTTTCTGTGAGGTTTATGGCAAGATGACCTCTGTGCCTGCCACTGTCCCTCTCAGCAGCTTTGCTTGCCTTCCTTCCTTCTCCTCAGATCCTGTGTTATTCAGTGCATAGTAGCTGCATATATAAGTTCATTTGAAATGTCCAGTCTATACTCTCTAGCTTCTTCCAAGTTTATAATTAAGTTCCAAACAGCTCAGTGCTCTGGAATCCACCCTCAGAGACTTTTCCTCTTAGACAGATCTGCCTGTGTCTACCAGGTGAAGTTACTCAGCCCACTATGGATCTTGTTGTTTCCTGCAGTTTGTGTGATTTTATTAATTGTTCTCTTTCAAGTGTGTTGTGTTTGGTGAAGTAATAGTAAGGGAATTAACAAATAAATGGAATTTAGATTGTACAAATCCAGTAATTATTTAAATACAGTGCATTCAAATCATAATTTTAAGAAGAGAGTCAGAAATTTATTTTCTGGATAATCAAATTAGATCAGTTTAGTTAGGACAATTTTCCAGGACAAAAGCTAGGAAAACATGGATACACATGACATTTTTTAAAACAAACTGTGTTGAGTTTTGTTTTGTAATTCTTAAGTTTAGGAAGTCACACAGCATCACTTCTGGCATTTCCCAGGGACTGGTGCTACTGAGCTCATTCCTATTCAAGAGGTAGGAACACTTACTCTACCTATTGGTCCCAAGGAGCTTCCTAGCAGGGCCACCTCCCCTCCTTGCAAGTCACACCAAGTAGGACTCTTTCAATAAAACAATTGCAGAGTATCCATTTGGCTCTATCTCCTGATGTCTAGACATCATACCAATTGATTCTTGGAGAATTTAAAGTAGTTAGAGGTCTACAAGGAAGTATTTTATAGATTTGAATAAAACTGATAATTATTGCTTTCTGTTGTGAAGGCATGAAACCAGGGAAAAGATAAAAGCATCTTTCAAATTTAACATTCCAATTAATTAATTTTTACTTATAAAACTGGAGCCTTTGCCAAGGCTTCTGGAAGTATTATAAAAGATTGATGTCATAAAGATAAGAATTTAACTGGGTCAAGCCCAACCATCAGATTATTCTTAATTAGGAATGAATCTCTCTATAATTTCTATAAAATTGGCTGAATAACAGATGATACACTGAATTGCTAATGTAATTTAAAGGGTATATAATTTAAAATTGCAATGCTCCTTTTTTGCTTATTTCATCAATAGTGGTTTCTGCCCTGATTTATTCTGCAGGTTGTTGTTTATTTTCCAAGTTCAGAAATATGTCATTTTTAATTATAGGTGGTGGCTAGGACATGTATCCCCCCTCTTGCCTACTTTCAAGATTGGGTGTAAAATATTGGCCTGGCTAGGAAAACATGTGCTTGTGTCAGATGAGGCATCATTTCCCAAAGGTCACATTTGAAACTTGTTCAGTAAGTTAGCTTGGAACATGGGGGCTGTGTGAATGGTTTTCAAGAATCAGAAAGGTCAGTCGCTCCACACAATTCTAGCTATTTCTGAGAAAAGTGGCTTTCATTTGAAAAAAAAAGAGAGACAACTTTTGGGAGACTTAATAAATATTGCATTATAACTTGGACATGATAAGAAGTGTAAAAATACTGGTTAACTGGGGCTTGATTGAGGGCAGAGAAACAGCATAAGGAAATCATTGAGTGATTGAAATGCTTTATGCCTTTATTTGGGTAGTCATGAGATACAAACTCACAAAATTAGTCATATGTCTACTATATATGCATGTAGATGCAGCCATGTGCATATAGTACATGTAAAATTTTGAGTTTGTGTGTTGCAATCTCTGGGAATTATACAGCAACACAATGGCACATGCATATTCACGTAATCATCATGACAATGCAAAGTACATGCCTCATGTAGTGTGCTTCACAGTTCCAATCTTACAATAAGTGCAGTTGTGTCTGTCAAACTGTGTTCCCTAGACTTCTGCATCAGAATCAGCTGCTTATGTTAAGCTCGCTTCCTGGACATACTCAATCCAAGTGTACTTACTGGAGATGAGGTTTGAAACTCCCGTCTGTCCAGGAGTCTTTTCATGTAATCTTCACAGCTCATAAAATCATTCCTTGTTAGAATGTTTCTGAAGTATGATCCATGAATCCAGTAATTCAGCATTTCCTGTTAGCACAGATGGATAGTTACATCAGATTCCAGGGAGCCTCAATTAAGAACCAGTAGGCAATGCAGTTATGAGCCCTCTTACTGAGCATAAGCTATGACTCTTTGCTAATTTTATCTGTTAATTTTTACAATGTGTGGGACATTAATATATCTCATATTTAAGAAATGCTAATGCTAACTGGTTAAATCAACACTCACAGGTCATATCTAGTAATAGACCCATCACTCAAAATTGGATTATTCCATTGCTTATAATTGAAGTCATATTGGCTTCCAAACAGGGTTAAGGTGCTTTGGTCAAACAAAATCTAAAACGCAAAATCAAACCTGACCAATTTGGGGACAGTATCCTGGGGAGGAATCCACCTATATAATAGAATCAGATTCAATGAAGCTGTTAATTTGATAACTAAACCTAGCCTTCCCCTCTTGTCAGGGACTCCCAGGCAGGCAGTGAGAGGAGTATAAGGCTTATGTGTGCTGGCAAGGTCCAGTGCAAGAAGGACACGGTTCAGAGAGCACAGTGCTGAGCCTTGGAGGAAAGGTTGAGGTTAAGGTTGAGGTAACATTAAATAAGTGTTAAGATAGATGCTGAAGTGGAAAGGGAAAGCTGCCATAGACTTCTAAAATAATTTCAGATTACATCAGCTGCAAGAATAAGTTAATAAATAGTAGGTTTCAAAATAAAAGAATGAATAATAAACATGGATGGAGAGGCTGACGTGGTAGACGTGATATGGAAACTCAAATGCCAAGTTGCTTGGTTAGCATGACATGGGAGGTTATATAAGTACAAGGAAAATTAATGTTATGGCTTGTATCTAGATGTGACCTCAATTCCTTAGTGGTCAGTGATGGGGTGTTATGGAACTGGCTGGGTCTAGGGCATGATATTTGGTTTAAAGATGTTATAATGCAATTAAGGGTTTTGGATGAGTAAATTAATCAACCAACTGGTTTAGCATAATTCTGGGTGTGGGAAGGTCCACCTGGGTGTGAGTGGGAACACCACAAAGGTGAATAGGCTGGAAAGAGTCAAAGGGCGAGGTAGGCTGTTTCTGGGTGCTGCTTTGATGTTTCCTGCTTGCTTGTCACTAGCTATTTCTCTCTGTGATCCTTTGTCATGTCACCATGCCCCAGAGCTCGCTATGAACTGAAACCTCTACAAACTGGGAGCCCAAATCAACCTTTCCTCTTTTAACTTTGGGTGTTGGATATTTTGTCACAGCATTGAGAAAAAACAACTAAGACAGTTACTCCATGGAAGCATAAAAAGATGATGCCAGATATTTAGGGTGGTTCCTCTGAGGCCAGGTTTAAGAATGAATTGAAGTAGCATCACCATCTCTCTGGCCTTTGTTTAAATATTGACCAATCATCTGCTAGTCTCTTCTCTTTTCTTTTTTTTTTTTCTTTAATCACTGTTCTTCTTGTCAAGTTTTGGGGCAGGACTTTTCTTTCCCCAATAATAGAGTAACTTAATCTTTTGAAAGCAAAAGTTTGGGCTGCTTGACTAAATCCTGCTTTGCAGATAGCACATTCAGTCTTGCAAGTACGGATTGAACTGATGTATGCATATCACATATAATTTAATTCCACACATTGCTATTTATAACACTTTTGTATTGTGTACTCTTAAAGTCACTATTCTGTCTAGATATGTAGGTAGGGGAGGTTATCCCACTTTGCAACTCACAAAAGAGTTTAGTTATTCATATGCTCATTTCAGTATTAAATAGCAAACACCTAAAGTGAACACTGGAAAACCACTTATGATTTGAAGTTCGCCAAGGCACATTTTAATTTTTTCAAGCCTAGGTCAAATTTAGAATCTCTTACACTGCTGAATTGCGATGTTGCACCCAAAGAGTGTGACAGGCCACAAAGATCTGGGGTAGAAGAGAAAGCATGTCTCAGAAAGAATTATCTCCCATGCTAAAAGAGTGACCTATGCAAAATCTGTAATTGTAAAATTTGACCTTATGAATCATGCACCATAATGGCCACTGGGAACATGAGATCTTGCTTATGCTTGCCTCTTCTCCCATCTGTCTGAATACATTTTTCCCTTTTCTCGGTGAAATACATTTCAGTTTTGACTGTACCATTTTGTGGTTGTTGTTGTTGTTCTTAAGTGCAAGTGCACTTTCTGTTGAGGTGTAAGCTGAGTTCAGTTTGATTTTGGCAGGTACAGATGTCTACTTTTCTCTGCTTTCATATGACCTCTTTTCACTTCTGGGAATCATTGTCATAAACAAATGCAATGAGTTATGGAAGGTTGTGTGAGTCAAATGTTTATTCCTGTGACCACATTTCTCCAGGGAAGGGTGTCTATAGCTCTTGTCCAAGCAGAACAGGCTACAGAAACCATTGTTAGTCATAAGGTTTGTGTTAAGATTGTAAATAAATACCTCTAGAATCCTTGACTGAATACCATCACATATTTTCATATGTAATTTCCCAAAGGCTTTTGGTTATTTCTACTTTAAGTGGAAGGCTCAGACACCTGTGAAAGGACAAACAATGGTGACACCAATGAGGAAGGTGAGGTACACAACAGAAAAGAAGAACTTGCTGTGGAAAGAAACCAAGATCTGGGAGTTGAAAATGATTAAAAACTGAAAAGTCAGTTGCAACATCCATCCAATGCAAACATAGCCAAGAAAGCAGACTGAGGCAAAACTGAAAAGAATGCTTCATCCTGTTACACAGAACTGGATCTGGAAAACAGTAAAAGCTTTAGCAATGACGATTATCTCTAGGACCTATTTGTTGAATTAAGTTGTGGGGCAAGACAAGGCACACAACAGATGTACTCTTTGCCCTGCTGGAGTTTACAGCCAAGGGAGTTGTAATGATGAGAAAGGTCTGTCAGTAAATTTTAATCACTTCAGGGTTCCTTTCAGCCAGCCCCAGAGGGAGCAAGACCCAGGGGTGACAAGGCTGTGAGCAAAGGCTCTGAGTAGGTGCATTCTCCCCCTCTGTGACCACTACCCATCATTTCTTGTCAAGCTCCTATCTCCTATCTATTCTTTTTTTTTTTTTTTTTTTTTTTTTCAGAACCAGGGATTGAACTCAGGCCCTTGCACTTGCCAGGGAAGCACTTATTCTATCTCCCCAGACCCTTCCTGTCCTTATACAGAACAGTTTTCATCTGGGTGCCCCTTAGGTATGTGTCCCCAGAAATGTATTGACTTGGCTTTTGCTTTCTGCTTCTTTGAAACTAACTTTTGAAAATCACTGCTTTCGATTTCAGAATACTTAAGTTTCTTGGCCAGATGACAGTTGAGCAAGGAATCCTACTCAACTCTCTATACTCCAGGGCCACTCTGTGGTCTGCCTAGAGCATCCAGCAGGAAGAAAATTCACATTCACATGTCTGCCTCAGCCCTAGTAATTTCAAGAATGATTCGACTTTGTCATTTGACCAAGTTTTCTCTTCCAAGTGTCTACCTCACCAGTTTTTTTATGTAGCTGCATTTATTTTATAACACACAAACAACACTTAAAAAAATCACGTTCATGGAAACAGTTCTTACAATTTAGAGAAATAAGCAGCTCAGTGGAACTTTGCCCTAAAGTCTGGAATTAGGTAGATGCTCAACTGTAACTCAGCCTCCCAAAAGAGAAGTTTGATTTTTGTTTCAGGAGAGTAATCCAGCTTTGGGAGTTTCTCCAAATTCTTTTTACCAAAGTTGCAGCATTAGTCATTTTAATCAGATTTTGGTATAATTCTTGACATTTGAAATAGGAAGCCCAGGTGGCACTAAGTGGACACAAGTATTTCTGTTATCCTACTTGGTGCTTAAATTTTGATTAGCTATTGCATTTTATCATATGGTCTTTAAAAATAGAGGGGATAACATGCAGAGATAAATGATCACAAATTGTAAGGACGGGTTCTGATGTCAGCTCCTAGGATGAGAAGAGTCACTTTGAGAGGGCCAGCGATACAGCTCAGCATACTAAACCCCTGCTTAGGCAAGCTCAGGGACTGGGATTCTATCTCCAGTACTGCTGCCCCACTGGCCTCTCCCCAGGGTGGGTTGACCTGCTGACCGAGTCTGGGTGTGGAGGCACATGCCTGTAATCCCAGCACTGGGGAGGCTGAAAACAGGAGGAGATTGCTCTGAGTCTGAGCTGCGCAGTGAAACCTTATACAAAATAAATGAAAAACAAAATCACTTGGACTGTCATAAAAATCATGATGGGCTTCAATTCCAGCATAATCACTGCACCGAACTTTACTGGCTATGCCATACTGAAAACAGCTTGATATCTCCAACTCTCATGTGACATTAAATGTGGGTACACTGACCTTGTAAGCATTGAATTACTAAAGTTAGAACAAGGTGACGCATGTGTAAGTAGTGGCTACCTACCATCCCATTGTTTTATCTGTTACAGGTAACCACCCTCGTTCTTGAATCCCTACATCTTAAGCTTAGTATGCTGCTAGATAGGATAGGTGCAGAGACATGTTGAATAGGGACATAAGTCTCCAAGCACATCCTTTTCAGAAGCTGATAAGATTTTCCCAATAATTATCTCAGGTATAGGTGAAAAAATATATCATAAATACACACTTCATGAGTAG
The DNA here is from genome assembly GCA_004027165.1 of Ctenomys sociabilis. NCBI lineage: Eukaryota > Metazoa > Chordata > Mammalia > Rodentia > Ctenomyidae > Ctenomys > Ctenomys sociabilis. The sequence goes on from PVKA01011204.1 coordinate 23,348, forward strand.
TGGAGACACTTAATTCTAAAGTCCACCTCTGTTACTTTATGTAAAACTTAGGTCAATTCACCTGACCACATGGGTCCCAGGTTCATGAAAATAAAGGCACAGTAGTGGAAGGAGCAGGTCAGGGCACAAGAGAAACCTCAAGGTTTCATGGGAATGTTCTTGACCCAACCATATTTATTTCTTCATGAGGCTGATTCTCAGCAAACATATGATGCTAGTAAAAATATAAGAAATAAAAATTAATGAAATGAATCTTCAGCAGATGTATAATATGCTATTTTTTCAGAAAGTATAAATTGGACATTGAAATATTGGCAGAGTGGGATATTTTCTGTTTCTCTTATGAAAGAATGGTTTTAAGCACCTAAGAATATGGTCTTTGTCAAACATATATGTCTGTGTTTTCATTTAAATGTAAATGTTGCCCTGAGTCTCAGGAAATACACAGAACCCACTTCATAGCCCTTCTAGAGAAAACCATGGACACTGAGCTTTTCACACTGAAATTGCTTCTTAAATTATTTTTCATGTCTCTCAAGATTATCTTGGTAATTAATTTCTTTTATATTTTAAACATCTTTTTTCTTTTCCTGCAAAGAGGAACAAATAAACAATTTTAGAGGAAGAGTTCTGATTGTCAAGACAACACAATGTGCTGCTAGCTTGGGAGATATTTTTGCAACTTACAGAGAGATATAAATATATTAGTTTGGGGATTGTTACTTTCAGAGCAAATATTACATTGTCACAAATATCATCCCCTCAAGCTAAGGTGTGTATTAATGGCTTCATTATTAAAATTTGGTTACTGTTTCAGAACTGTAAATCCATCAGTTATGATAATTTTATAAAATGAAGCCACAAATATTAATAAAAGTTTTCAGTTCAATAGAGCATCAACAATAACCAGATATTGTAATTCTGGGAAACTTAAAAAACAATATTTTTGAAATATAAGAGAATATTCCTTAGTAAAAAAACTTTTGCTTGAGTTTTCGAAGCAGCAGCCTGAAGAACAGATATTTTCTTCTCTCCTTCACCACACAAATGCATCTTGCCTTACTATGCACAAGACAAAGTCCATCATTTCCTAGCATGGCAGGCAAGAACTTCCCTACCTTGTTTGATATTATCTTTCCACACTGTTTTTATTCAGGCTTCCCTTCATGAGCACTGCATCCTCTAATACAGAGCATCCTTAAAGCCTTAGGATGTGGTGAGGTTTCCTGGTGTGAGCCCGGGTTGCATACATCAATAACACACTGAACACTGTAAAGTTCTACCTGGTCTTCAGTGTTAATGCAAAGGCTGGCCCTGAACATATGCATGGCTGCTTAGTGAAATGTACTACCATTGATCCACACCCAAAACCTTGTTTCTTTTTTCAAAAAAAAAATCAAGCTTATAACTACTTATGCAGGCATAAAGTAGCCAGATTGCTTGGCCAACCTTCTTTATATCAAATGCCCTTGGTTTTAATACATGCACTACAGATTGGATGAGATTGAACTAGACACAGAGAAAAGAGCCCTATTTTCTTTTCTAAATTACACAGGAGTCACTGTTTCCACTTTTTATCTCTTATTTTCTCTGCTCATTCCCCTCAGCTTTATTTGCCAAGATTACACATAGGACCACAGCAATGCTACACACCAAACACGCCTTTGTTTCATCATAAGTATTTCAAAGTATGCCATTAAAGCCAAAAGAAAATCGAATCTTATTAACAGGATTAACTTCTAAACAAGAAGTCTCAAAATCCATTAGAAATAGAAGTGATGGTGTCAGCAATAAACCTTTGCAAAATCATTTCATTAAAACTCCTTTATTTTTGAAAGTAGATTACTTATGTGTTCTGATGAGTTTTGGCATTAAAACCTGGCAGAGTGAATATTCCATGGTGGGCCACAATCCTTTATAGTTTTTTTTAGTGGGGACTATTCCATAAAGTCACATATGTGATACTCTACCTCAGCCTAGTAAGTTGATTTATCCTCTCAAGAAAACACATATAAAGGCCATACACAGAAGAGGAAGAAATTAATACCATAAACCTGTCATGAAACATTTCAAATCAAAATAAGATCTGGTGAAACTGGAGTGTTTTATAGGTGATGGAAACTGTGTAGCCCACAGTTACAAAACCATATCATGCAGCTCCAACTCCTTCAAAATAGAACACCCAAATTTTTATGAGAAAGAACAGCATTTTGTTGTTGGTGTTTGCTTCTATGACTTCCACTGTTCCATCACATTTAGGTTAATTCATCTGCTTATTCATGTATTTTTCACTTTAATAAAACTTTGAGTCCGGGAGATAACTCAGTGGCATAAGAACCTACCTGGCAAGTTCAAGGTCCTGAATTTGTTACCTGGCACCAAAGGGGAACAAAAGAAAGTAAAGAATTTTGGGACATGGAACAAAGTGGAAGAAGCACCGCGGGCCATGGCAAGTTCTGAGCTCCAAGGAGCAGAGGCGTTCTTCACAGACAGGTGGATACAATTCAGCAGCCCTTTGTCACAGAAAGATCTCTCATTGGCTTCCCGTGTGGTTACCCAACAGCCCTTGTGGCAAAGTTTGGTGATTATTAAAAATTTACCTCTTTCTTGTAAATATGCTCATCCAATGAGAGAAGCCATTCAAGTTTACTTCCAGCTAATGAGATTCCAAGTCTCCCTTTAGAAATATACCAGTGTCAATTTGGTAGAAAATATTAGTTATTTGGTTCACAGCCTCAAGTTGAGAGAGAATACAGTGAAGAACTTTCAGAGTGCATTTAGTGTGTGAGCTGGGTCTGATTCAGGGACGCTGCGCTCGTCTTGCGGAGGCGCTGCCCGCCACCTCATTAGCTTAGCACAGTGCCTTCCTTGGCACGTAGAGAGCACTTAGCAGATGCTTATTAGCAGATGAGAGAACAAGAATTAGGAACAGCATCCCTCTTAGCGCCAGCGGAGCTGTGGGAGGTTCACGTATATGTGGCTTTCTCTTTCCTTCAAAACAAGCTGAGCCTTTGGGTGGGGCTGTCTGTAGATGGGAGTTAGTTTTTCTTGCCTTGATTTCCAGACCTTCTTTGGAAGATATGATAGCTCCAATTCTGTTAAGGACTACTGTAATTTTTAAATATTTGCTACTACAGTTCTGAATTCTGAAACAACAAATGTTTTAAAACATGTGTCAAGCATCTGCATTGTTCTCAATAATATATTGGGATTTGACTTAATATTAAGAATAGTTTGCAGGCTCATTTGGTGATAGTTTGAAAACTCTAATAGTTTTCTGCCTATATGAATTTTTGCTTTTGCTCATAAAATTCCATATGGCCTTCAACAGTACATTTTCAGTATAAAGTAGAAAAATAGAAGAAAAAACTCTCTAGCAGTGAATTGTCTTGGATGTGACTCAAAGAGTTACTAATTTTTTTTGTGTGAGTATGTATATTCAACTTAGCTGAAAAGACTTTATAAGAGGAATATTATTCTAATTCCTTCTCTCTCTCATCCATTAATGAACATCTATTAAGCACTATATATATTCGAAGGACGTTATTTCAGTAGAAATGATAGCTGAATCATATCAATTCATAAATTCCAATTAACAGAGTGGCCTGCATTTTTTAGAGGGTATGATCATTTTTCCTGTGAGTCCTGTGTGCTCTCTCTTCTCCTTTCCCTGTCTTTCTCTCTTTTCTCCCTCTTACACTCATGAGATAGATTGGAAACTTGAACTAGAGTCATTCTGTCTCAGTTTTATGGGTGCTCCTTCCCACATGGCTGAATGAAAGAGGTGAAATTTCAAAACATAGATTTGGACTTGTTTGCAAAAGCAGACTTTAGAATGTTTATGTTGACCCTGGGGTCCCAATAGGCTCACCAGTTTTGGCATTGAGATTTGGGGCTCAGACCTCCCTCACAGGACACCTCCCTGACACCTTTTTCTTGTCTTCATCCTTCTTGGAAAGTGTGGGGAAAAGGGTGGGGGTATAGGGAAGGAGCCCAGAAATCTCAAATCCAAATAAATCTATCAGGAAGACTGACACTTAATATTGTTTCTCATATCTGATTGTTTTCTAAATCAATGCCTGCAAGTTCTCTTGGATGGTGAGTGGCTCTTGAAGTAGGCCCCAAACCAGTGCTGGGTGTTACTTCCAGTTTGGAGTGCTCACTGGATGCTGGTCCCACTGGCTCCTGTGTTCCTCAGTAGGCCCAGCGGACTTACCTTCTGAAGAGATCACACAAGCAAGAGTCGAAATGGCTTTGGGCCATGAGAAGAAATTAACTTATGTGGAAAAGTGATTCCGACCTTACAAAATGGTTTGGGTACCAACTATTGCTCTCTTTTGAGCATTTCTCTCAAATTTGATCTCGCTTATTGGGTTTTGTGATGAAAGGCTTTTATTGATTAGTACTGAGCACTTGAAGTTAAGTGGCTCTGTGGAAAATAGGGAATTAGATGATCATTATTTTTTATCTTTTCTGAAAAGTACAATTTCTAGTTAGACATCTGACTAAATAAAACCCAGGGTGTCTTTATACCAGAAAGCATAAAGACTGCACTAAAAAGCAGTCTCTATATGATTGGATTTAATTAAATGCTTACCAGGAGCCTTGTGTGTGTGGGGGCGGGTGGGAGGTGAGTTCTCACTGGGTCTGAAGCAGGCATTCCTTTTCACAAATCAGGCTGGGACAGAACTGGCACACTGCTTTGCCCATTAGAATTCATTCCCCTACATTCAGTCAGGTCCCTGAGGGGACTTGAAGTTGATGTATTTTGTCCATCTATTTCAGTTCCCAGGCATTCACCATATGTATTAAGGACTTACCCTCAAGCTACCATACTCCATTTAGTATCTAAGTCAATCTTAGGAGAAGGTCATTGACTACTATAAGCAGGTGCAGCATTGCGGTCCTGATCCAGCCATGCTTTTTTTTGTCATGCTTTATCTTGTACCCTAGACACTGGAGGATGCTCTTAGCACTTGCCAATCAATCCCTTTGCTGCTAACAATGGCCATAACCATATCAGTTTCAGTTGTAAAGACTAGCTACAACAGATCTGTGGTCTGCTAGGCAAGACAATAGATTGTCAGAAAATATTTCTGGTACATATACTTTAGATGGAGAAAGAAAACCATGATTAATATATGGGATAAATTCAGGTTTTGGTAAATTCTACAGCAAAACCCACAAGGCTTTGTGATAGGATTTTACGTGGGCTAGAAAGGGCACACACAATCTCCCAAAGTTCTTCATGCCTATAGCAGAATAAGTGAAAGTTGAAGTCTAGTAGATCTGGAGGCATAGCCCAAATAAAGTTCACTGAAAGGACCAATTTCCTTTGAAAATTTTTGTATTTAAAATAATTCTTCAGGCAAATTTTCCTACTATTCTTTATTCATGTTTATTTCAATACAGAGTTTATCTTTGAAGTAATGAAGAAAAGTTCAGAAGAAGAAAATACTTGACACCCTTTTTCTGTTGCTTTATGTCTCTGAACACATCATCTGCTTTCATCTGAGAAGCAAGTGGGAATAATACTCCTCAACTCTTACAGGGGGATCATTTGGGTAAAACAAGAATGGAGTCATATTTCACCTTGTCCCTCTCCTAGGTTAGTGTGCCCCCACCTTTCCCAAGGCATTGTCTAAGGAGTCAGCTGGTCTCTGGCACCTCCACAGGCTCTTGTGGAGTCTAGAGCAACACAGTAGCCCACAGGGGCCCCACTGTGCTGTAGCTAAATAAAAGGAGGCTGTGATCCTGATAGTCTGGTGACCGCCATTTTTAATACCACTTAGAAAAATAGTTAAAGACATAGACTTGTACAGAATTTGGGAACACAGTGCTGCTTGGTTACTCTTACTAATCTTTATTTTACTTTTGTTTTATTTATTTATTTTTTATTTTTTTATTTTATTTTATTGAAGTACAAATATCAATCAGACAGTTTTAAGACACCTTAACAAGACAGATTCGATAAATTAATACATTGCAAAACTGTTTTCATACTGTTTTGGTATCATACAAGGTGCATACATATTTTACTTACAGACATTATTATAGCAGCTGTCTCTTATCAGTAAATTAAGAGTGTAGCTGTTTACTTATTTTATTTTTTATACCTGAATTATATCAAAAATTCAATAATTATTTTCCTAGTGGAAGACCATAGTACTAGAAGCCAACATAATATCCTGTCCAACCATCGTTAGTGCAAATCTTGCCTCTCATTGGATTATGTAGAAGCACAGCATTATCTATCCCAACTGTACTGTCCATACACACACATCATGATTTTTCTTTCTACACCCCTTCCTTTGTCTACACCTGTCAGAGATGGGCACTCCATTGTCATTCAACTAACTTAGGTGCTTGAACTCGACAACACAGTCCAACACAGTCCAGCATTCCACAACATTAGTGAGTTATTCAAAGAAGTTGTTGACCATAGCCATTTACAGCTCAGCTTAATATTATGGCCCTGCAATGTATACTTCATTTTTATACTTTTCTGCTGGATGGTTAAGACCTAGATAGAGCAAGACTTATATACCAACACATGTACTTTATGTTTCTTATGTGGTCAGTGAAGTCCCCTCAGGATGACACAGACAAAGGATCTGCAGAATAATGTACAGGACTACTTTTGTACAAATATCGATGAGACAGTTTTAAGATACCTTGACAAGTTGGATTTCATAATTTAACACATTGCAAACTGTTTTCATAATGTTTTGGTATCATAAAAGGTGTATACATGATATTATACTTACAGACATTATTATACTGTATGTCTCTTATCAGTAAATTAAGAGAGTGTAGCTGTTTACGTATCTTATTTTTTATACTTGAATTACATCAAAGATTGAATAATTAATACTTTCTATCTTGTTATTTTCCTAGCGGTAGTCCATAGTACTAGAAGCCGACATAATATCCTGTCCAACCACCATTAGTGCAAATCTTGCCCCTTATAGAATTATGTAGAAGCACAGCATTATCAATCCGAACTGAACTGTCCATATACACATATCATGTCTTACTCATCTTCATCTGAATTATGGGACATCTGCACCATTCGTGGGTGTGGTGGTTTAGCCTGTGTCACAGCTCCTGCTGTGCAAAGAGAAGACTGAGTTTATTCTACCTGTGATGAGTGATGAGTCTGAGGCAATAAACCAATGACAATAACAGGAGCTGGGGCTTAGCAACGGGGGCTCTGAGGAAGTAGAGATGAAATCAGTTTCAAATGTATGTACCTGGAGGTTTGGTGCTATCAAGAGTCAGACACAGGAAACTTTCCAACACAAGCCTTGTTAAGGAAAGCAGAAACTGATAAATAAAAAACATGGATATATAACTGCAAATACTTAATAATTAGTGTTATCACTCTGTAAATAGAGTATGCATTGTTCTACATCATTAAGGCATTTATAAATCCTGTTTCATAAGTTATGAAACAAAATATCATATTCATTTATCCTAACCCTACAGTGAAGAGATCATTCATTCCCCCAATCTATATTCCACAATAGAAACCTTTTGGAGATTGAGGTACTTTTGTGGTAGACCTAAACTCAGACAGCATTAAAAGAAAAATCATAGCTTTTCTAGATATGAATGAAAAGAAAATATAGTACATGGAATTTCCACAAACCCTAAATGCACTCATTATTAATAAAACCTTCACAAATAGTGGAATAAAAAACAAAAGAAACTAAAAAAACATTAAAAGTATGGTAAATCATGCTTTTGGCTGAGTTTCTGTACTAGACCCAGGCACGCCAGACTAAAAATAGATTCACTTGTGCTAATGTTCCACAGTCAAACCCAAACTTTACTGAGGAGCTGATATATTTCAGGAGCTAGAAAACATTACATTTAGTATTATATAGTTAGCATTATTCTAATCCCCACATGATAAAGAAAAATGGTAGATGAGTAATTAGACAGAAATACAAAATTGTATATAAATAGGATATATATAACCCGTTTAATTAAATATGTCAATAAACAAAGCAAAGACTGTTAAGTGAAGGCCCCAAAATTTGAAAATATATTTAAAGATTCAGAGAAATTTAAAAAGCTATATATATATATATATATATATATATATATATATATATATATATATATATATATATATATTAAAAAACGATTTATTAAAAATGGGAACAGGGCTGAGGGGATAGCACAGCAGACTAAGTGCCTGCCTGAGAAGCACAGGGACTGGGTTTGAGGCGCAGTATCGTATGCCGTGTGGCCCTGAACCCTGGGGATTCTGTGTTGGCCACCAGACCCAGGCGTGATGTTGCACACCTGTAGTCCCAGTGCTGGGGAGGTTGAGACAAGAGGATCCCTACAAGTCCAACCTGAATAGCAAGACCTTGCATTAAATAAAAAAGAATAATAATAAAAAATTAAGACACATATATCCTAAAGTGAAAAATTATTTGAGTAATTTCAAAATTAAGTCAAGAACTACACCACAATATCTGTCATCATAATTAGCTTTTCTCTCCTGACTGTTTGAGCAACTGCCATATGACAAGAAAATTGAGTGACTATTACAAATATTCAAGAATGAAAGACATGAAAGCTCTCTTTGATAAGTTATTCAAAATATAAAAGAGTAAAAGGCTAATAGAACTATGGAGCAAGTTTTGTAATGCAAGAAACTAAAAATGTAGCATCTGCTGTTTTGAGTTTGACAGAGAAAAACAATCCATTCTCAGAATTGTAAAAAAGCAGTAAGACTAAGTTGTGCAAGAAAGCAGAGAAAATGTACCAAGAAAAAATACTGTATGTATATATAGTTATAGTTATATATATAGTTATTGAAGACAGGGTCTCTTTATGTAGCTGAGGATGGCCTCAAACTCACTATCCTCCTACCTCACTATCTTTGTTTTCTTTAATATGGGAAATAATTTTTTTTATTATCTACCATCACTGTTGCTAGTAAGGAACATCATTTCTCTACAAAAAGAGTAGAAGCATCTAATCATTTATTAAAAAAAAAAACAAAAAAACCTGGAATTGAACTGAAGACCTTGTGATTGCCAGGCAGGCACTGTGTTACTGAGTTATGCCCCCCACCCTAATTGTTTAATTTTGATTGCTACTCCATTGCTTTATTTTAGGTAAGATATAGCTTTTTCCATAATTTGCATAGTGAAAAAATTAATGAAATTAAAAAATAAAAGAAATAAATTGATGTATGAAGGTGATGAAATTTAAATAATACCTCACCATCTTGAATGCTGGGATCACCAGCATTTGTCACTGTGCCTGCTGAAAATGCTATAACTCTCTTTTTTCCATCTATGTATTTGGTACAGGGTCTCTCTGCACAACGATGCAGCTCGTACTTGTAGTGATCCTCCTGTGGTCAGCCTCCTCAGTGCTGGTATCGCAGGTGTGTGCCACCACACTGGGACTTATTCACTGGCTTAGTGTGCCCTGGGGGCGGGGGCCCGTGTAGCATGCTGGACCAAGAACTAAACCCTGGTGTCCACGCTTGGCAAGGCAGGTGCTTAGTCTGCTGAGCTGTTTCACTGGCCCCAAAATGCTATATCTTATTGGAACACAAAATGTGTGATTGAAAATAATGGAAATGACCACTGATTAATGACTATTCTTAAAAGCAATAAAATTTTTATCAGAAGGTATATGAAGTTAGAGTGTAGAAGAAGGATATATACTTATTCAAGAATGGAAGTACAAATTACATCACACATAAGACACTTAGTGTCAGTGTTACACCATTAACCAGAAATAAATAAGTCACCTAGTGGAAAGATTAACAAAAACACAACTTACACAAATGCCAATCAAAATGGTTAATATGTTTAAAAATGCCTGGATACACTAGTGGTAAGTCCAATGAAAATCTGAGGAACAATGAAATGTTACTTAAGATCCATCAGACAGACATCCCCGTCTAAAGATCTACTTGGCATAGAGGATGTTTATTTTAAGAATTGATGGTGAAATTTTAAATAATGGTAACTTTTCTGGAAAGCAATTTGGCAGCAATAAAGAAACTTTGAGGGCATTTACTCTTTGACATAATGAATTTGCTTTCAGGAACTAGAGAGAGGAAAATCAAAGAACCTTTATATAAAATCAACATAATTGGCATGGGAATGGAGAACAGAAAGCCCATGGATCAGAGACTAGTTATATAAATTATGGCATATTTACAGCATTAAACATAGTATTTATTCATATACAGTAAAGTTTAGCAAAGTGAACATAATAGCTGCTGTTGTAAAACAAATTGTAGCCAAAGGAAAACATTGCTATAGTCTACTGTAGCACTTTAAGGTGTGGAAAAGTATAGGTTGATTCCTGAATTGCCTTGGTAGTGGTAGATTATACATTCAGATTTATGTAAAATTAAACATGTGGCTATATAGATAAATGATGGAGAAAGAAAATAACATTTTATGCTTTGGAGGTGCTTAGGGTTTCAAAGGTAGGATGCTCACAAAGTTCTAATATTAATTACAAGGAATATAACATTTCTACTGAGGGAGTTGGGACCCAGACAAATATTTTAGCATCACCTCTTGACTGAGTATAATGAACTATCTCTTCAGCCATAAGATTGAGTAGCCAAGTATTCACATAGTGTTCTTCATCTCATTCCATTTATCCTTAGATAATCACTTCAGAATACCTCCTCCAAAGACTGAAAATTCCTTTCCTTAGAATTTTAGGAAGGTAAGGTTCAGAAAGTGTGAAGTAGTAAATATTTATCCTTCAATGGCTGGGGATATAGCTCAGTGGTATGAGTGCCTACCTGGAAAATGAAAGGTTCTGAGTTTAATGACCAGGACCAAAGGAAGAAAGAAAGAAAGAAAAGGAAAAGAAAAATAGAAAGAAAGGAAGGAAAAAAGGAAAGATGAAAGGAAGGGAGGAAGGAAAAAGAAGGAAGAAGAGGAGGAGAAGGAGGAGAAGGAGATGAAGAAGATAAAGAAGAAGAAGAAGAAGAAGAAGAAGAAGAAGAAGAAGAAGAAGAAGAAGAGGAACTCAATGTATTATTCATGTGTGATTAGCAGAACAGATTGACTTAGAATTTCTGATGAATTACATAGGACCTAGATTAGCCCAGCCGTAGCTCACTTGCTAGATAAGGTTGGAAATGTATGACTGTCTGACTACCCGAGGAGAAGACAGTCCTAGATGAAGGAGCTGTCATTACTCCTGCTCCATCTTCCTGACACAGTTCACAGTGGCATTGTGGACCTTGAAGAAGACTGGATATGATGTTGAGAATTGACTGTGATAGCCTTCCAAACCAATTCAGCCATGGAAAGGAGAAGAGCTCAACTATTTGAGTGTGAGGACAGCAAGACAGTTGACATAGTATTTTATATTTCAATACAACTAAAATCAAATGAAAAGCATGTCATTGGGAATGAAACAGTTTCTGGAGATGTGTGTGAATTGTTCAGCCTCTTGGATGTCCACTGTCATCTGTACAAAAGTAGATAAGAAATCTGTCTTGTGACTTATGGTGAACAGTTAATGAGAATCTACAGAGAGCACTTGGTATCTGGGGATCAGTGTCTGGTGTCAGTTTTTTGCATGAAATGAAATCCTCTCTCTTTGGGAGAAAAATGTGCTGGCTCCATAATCTAAGAGTGAACAAGAAAGCCCAGTACACAATGAAGTCCTCCAGGAATATGTTTGAAAAGGTTCCAATGTCAACAGACACTAAGTGGCAAACAAAATGCCTTGTCAGTCTTAACCAAGATGCCATTAAGGAAGTTATTAATTAGTCGCCAACCAGCCATAAGGTGTTACAGAGCCTGCTAAGTTTAAAGATGTTTTATTATCTGACATCCAACATATGGCACATGGTTATGAGGTGAATGGCAGTAGTTTTAAAGGTCATTGTTATCCAAATGAGCATATCTGAAGTAGAGAAATTAGTGAATGTTCTCATCTGCTGATTTAGTGTGAACACTTTCGAAGGTCCCAGGCATTCCAGATGGCGGGTGGCAAAAATAGCAGAGGAAAATGATGTGTGTTAACTCTTTCTTAATGACACCAGTGGTTCACAGGGGGAGGAAGAGTGAGGAAGACAGAGAAGGAATCCTTCAAATATTAATTGAACTCAGGAAAAAACAAAGATCTCTTCATGTGGTTCTTATGAAGTTGAATCCCATCTGCAATAGACAGAAAAAACTGCTCTTCTATCCATATTATTAGTATTACTGTGGGTCGTTATTATCACTCATTGTTTCATTTAATATTTAATAAACACTTCCATGTGTCAGACACTGATTTTTGTTTAACATTCATAGTTTTAGTTATTTCTGTCCAGAACTCATTGAGGCAGCTGTGCTTATGGATGCCAGCTGGGGATACAGGCTTCCTAGGCTCTTCCTGTGGCTTCCTATGTTGTTTCTCTGAGGGACTTTAGAGTGGTATTTCCTACGTACCTTGCAGTCAGCTGGAAAGCTCACATGAAATAACCCAAAGAAAGCACATACAAAACTGGAACCAAAGAAGTCATCAATACCTGTTAGCTCCCCCTATTCTTTTCACACATATAAAATCTAGAAAGACTCCAGGTATCATGCCTATGTTCACAGAATTCAAATATGTGTTCTAAACCAAGTCTGACTTCTCAGTTTATATTGCATAGTATCCCAGTAAGGGAGCGTTCACAAAGGCTTCTAATGCCTTTGGGACAGCCAGCAAAAGAGAAGAGAACATAGCTCTTTCAAACACTACAGTATTGCAGCAAGAAAATTAAGAAGCATAAGAAAGGCTAGATCTACATTATTTTACCTTCTAATTAAAAAACAGTAAAAGAAAAAAGTAAATACAGTTGAGACTTTGAATTGCATGCTAATGGTATACATTGAAAAAATAATTTTAAATTATTAAATTACAACATTGGTTGAGAATCCCTTATCCAAAAGCTGGCATTCAGAATGTTCCTAAATCTAAAAGTTTTGAGCACTCACATTTCACAACAGAGAAATTCCAAAACTGATTTTATGTTGCCGGTTATAGTGAAATGCAGGCATATTAAAACTGTTATATGAAATCACCTTCATGTTCTATGAAGATAAAACACGCATTAATTTTTTGTTTAAAGTTGAATCTCTTTTCCATTATGTGTAATATTTCCAAAAAATTTTACCGTGCTTCTGATCCTAAGCATTTCAGATAAGGAATGTTCAATTTAGTATGACAAATAATATTTAACTTGTCACTATAGTATGTCCCAGGTAAATGTCTTATGTACCTGTATCAGTATTTTTCAACCTTATAGTAATAGAAAGTTTGACTTGTTATTATTACTGTTTTACATGTAAGAAAATTACATTGCTGGAAATATAAGTAATATAGCCATAGTTGTATAGTTAGAAAATGGAACAGCAGGGGTTTGAAGTGAGGTAACTGTGAGCTGAAACACCTATGACCATTCGTGGCCTCTCCTGGCCTGGCTTGGTGGGTTAAGGCAGAGACTCTCTCTCAAATTAAGCTTGAAGCATGGTCATCTAGATAGCTTGATAGAACAAAGATTGTGGGAATCCAATCCAGAGTTTCTGACTCAAGAGATGTGAGGGCATGCCAAGAATTTGGGTTTCTAGCAACTGACTATGAGACAATGGTGCCATTGGTTTGGGGAGCCACACCTCCAGAAAAACAGTAAGTCTGACTTCAGATTCTGAGGAAGAGGCTCAGAAATCTCGTTTGAGTTTTCTGCTGGTGTGGCATGAATGTAATGCTGTAGCTACCCTGAGCTTTGCTTTTACTCATATTCTAAACAGAACTGTAGTTTTATTTGCTATGTAGATAGTCATCCAGGTTGCAATGAGTTCTACCTTCAGACATGGGTTACAATCTAAAGGTAACCACCAACATCATGTGTTAGAAAGTTATCCCCAGTGTAACAACATTTAGATATTGGATCTTTATGAACAGAAAGCCCCTGCATGAACAGATTGAAATCACCTTTTGGCGAGTAGGTTTATTATCCAAAAAGTGACTTTGATATGCAAGTCAGTTTAGTCCACCCCCTACTCCATGATCTTACCAATGAGCATGATCCAGTAAACAGGTCCTTGCCCAACCCTGGCATCTTTGATGTTGGACTTCTCAGGCTCTAGAATTGTGGGAAATAAGTTTTTGCTCTTTAGGGGTACCCAAGCCTCTGGTGTACTGCTAGAGCAATACAAAACAAAGACAAGCCTTTAGGGGATTAAATAAAATACCATTTTTAAAATATTTCATAAATATCCAAGAGCTTAACAGTGAGTTTTATCCTTTATTCTTTTTTTGTGGCCAGGTCAGCCTACCCTGAGGGCAGGGCTGGCATGGCATGTGATGCTGGGGGTTCAGCCATGGTCCCTGCATCTGCCCAATCTTGCCTAAGCTGGCGTTTTAGACTGATGAGCTATCTCACTGGCCAATAATGACTTTCATGTTGTAGTAAAAGAGTGAATTTATCACAAAATATCACAAAAATTGTGAAGCTTCCCTGTGTAAGTATAAGGAAGAGAGAGAGAGAGAGAGAGAGAGAGAGAGAGAGAGAGAGAGAGAGAGAGAGAGAGAGAGAAGGAGAGAAGGAGAGACTGGGGAGATATAGCTCAGTAGTGGCCTATGCACCTGCCTGCTGCCTGACAAGGGCAAGGACCCAAGGTTGATCCCTTGTACTGCATTCTGTGCTGGCCTCGGTCATGGAACACATGCCTGTAATCTCGGTGCTGGGGAGGCTATGACAGGAGGATCCCTGCAAGTCTGAAAAGCATAGCGAGACACTGAAAAAGTACTAAGGAAGAATTGAAGAATGAACACAGATGGTGAGTTGAAGAAATTATGAGATGTTTATAGATAGAGGACAATCTTAGCTGCCTTGTTCAGTATGTAGGCATTTATATTTTATGCGTGTTTTAAGAAAAGAAAGGTGTATTGACAGCTATGCTAGGCACTGTGCATAGCCTTTTTCACTTAACTCGCGTTGCCTCCAGCTGGTTAGAGCTGAGCACCGCTGTTCTTACGTGATGCATGAAGAAATATGTCTGGAAAGCCTCAGTAGGTTCCTTAGTCTCCTAAGTGCATGCTCTGTGGCTGCTAGGGGTGGCAGTGGGTGAGTAGGAAATCTTGGGTCCTTCTACTTAAACCATAGAGAGTTATCCTGGAGTTTTTCCCAGGATTTCTTCTAGCGGAGTATTGGCAACCTGAGTGCTGCCATTTCAAATCCACACTCTCCTAGCTTTAAAGGATGTCCATCTAGGAAGGCAAAGAAGGTGCAAATATTGGAGTATCACAAGCAAAATGGAGAACATTCCAGGGAAATTTGACAAGAAGCTGTCTGGAGGCCTGGGGCAGGTCTGTGGTTTGATGACCGCTAGTGCAGCTCAGCAGGAATCTTCGTCCACAACCAACCACTAGGCCATGCTCTCCTACAGAGCCCTACAGATTTTTTGGGAGCTCATCTCAGGAGTACTGTCTAAGGAAGTTTATGGTTTCCACATCTCTGCCACACACACTTTTCTCTGACTGGGAAGCTCTGGATCCATGTATCTCTTCTGCAAATAATACACTGGGTCAGGTAGTAATGTTGCTCGTCCAGCACAGAAACCTTTCATTTGGGTTTCTGATGTGTTCTACACGCATATCCTGTGGCCACCTTGAAGGTGCAGAGCATAGGACTGGCTCGCCTCTACCAAGAGTTATTCTCCACTTACCTAAGCATCACACTTCTAGTAACTGGACCAAAATTTTACTCCTAAAATTAAAAATACATGAGAAGGCCTTGTGATGAGCAGGAATGGCATTCCAGAGGCCTTTGAAACAGAGTCTTATGTAGTACACGGTTTCAGGGTAAATCCTGAGGGGATTTGACTGACCTTATTAGATACAAAAGTTACATTTCATGTTATATAGGTCTTGCTTTGTCTTGGTCTTAACTATCTAGCAGAAAAGTACAAAAATGAGGTATAATAAGTAAAGCCATATTAATATGCTGAGCTGTACAAGGCTCAACCAACAACTTCTGACGTTGCCAGTCCTACGGATAATCCGTTACTATTATGGACCACTGGACTATATTGGATTATCTTGCTGAATTCATGCACCTACAATATTGAAATGGCAGTAGAATACCCATCTCTGACAAAACCAAACAAAAAAAGGGGATATAAATAAAGGACCATTTTGTATCTGTATATTCAAAATAGGTTAGATATTGAACTACTTTGTTTGAATTCAATGAGAAGAAAGATTCGTACTAACAGTGTTTGGTCAGAAAATCATGTCTGCATTGTGTACTATGAATAACCACTATGAAGACAACAATGTGCAATGTATTAATTATTGAAACTATCATAATAATCATTTTTGAAACTGTTTCATTGCTATTTGTTTCTCAATAAAATTAATTTAAAAAGTCACAAACACAATAGTGTGCATGCGCGTGCGTGCACACACACACACACACACACACACACACTATAGGAACCTTTAGAACTTTATTGAGTGTTTACAGGCTCCAACCATGTGCTCTACATAGCTCTAACAAACCTTGTTATATGATTTTCAACCATAAAAGACAACTAGAAAGTACCATTTACCATTTGGCCAAAAGTAGGGAAGTGATAAAGCAAGTACCTGCCAGTTTAATGAAGGATCCAAATACAAACACAAGGGAAACTTTCTCTTCTAAGAAAATCAGACCAACTTGAAATTTTTGAACATGTGGTAGAACAGAACTGAGAGGTCAGGAAAAAATGGATGCCAGTCTGGCTGAGTTGGTAACCCCAGGCTTTGCAATATCTCTGACTCACGGACTCAGATCCACTCCCTGTGAGGTTGTAGCTTGGGGAGGAATTATCAGAAGAGGAAATGAGTTCCTAAGAAACAGAAGGGCAAGTGCTCCATGTAAACCATGCAGCTCAAGGCTGAGACTACGGGGATTTTATGAAAGACCAGTTGATGTTTGCCTTGGAAGAGAATTCAACTTAGTCCACATCTCCATGACTGTGACTCTGGAAGAAGAAATTTTGTATGTGGGCTGATCTGAACTGTCTAGTTATGACCCAAAGCATCATCCTGGATGGAGACGGGCTTTTTTCATGGGATTGCTCCAGTCTCTGGATTCCAGAGACCTCTTTCCTATGTCAGATTATTATTTTCAGTGGCTTTTTCTATGAAAATTCTTGTGTCCAACATGTGGTCCTATATACTCTGCTGTGGATAAAAAAGATTTCATTTATTTTATTATGTTTTGTTTTATGTCTTTTTTGAGACAGAGTTCACTGTGCAGTTCAAGCTGGCTTTGAGCTCACTCTGTGGCCCAGGCTGGTCTCTAACTTGCAAGGATCTTCCTGCCTCAGCCTCCAGAGTGCTGGGATTACAGTCTTGTGCCACCATGCCTGGGCTTTGTTTGTTTGTGCTGTGATTTCCTGTTTGGAGATTTTTGATTCCTGACAAAGGCAGACTTCTCAGAACCCACAAGAATGACGTACAAGCAGAGACATGAGGAACAACAGGGTGTGCACACCAGAGCTCTGCACCAGAGGGCAGCTCCAGCCCTGCCCGGTTTCCCTTCTCCCAAGGATCCCTACACTGCGTGAGTCCAGACATGCTAGAGCTCCAGCAGCAAACGAGATCTCAGTCTCCACTCAGACGCCCATTCTTCCATCCCCAAGGAACTCCTGCATCTTTTCTACTGTCTCCTTACCTCCCTCTTCCTGTTTATGTTACAGAAATCAAGAATGGTGTGAGCAGTCCTGTTTCTTGCTCTGCTTTGCCCACTGGGAAGTTTAAATAAAAATCTGAGTCAACCGTGAGCATCTCATAAAACCCCATGGAATGTTTCTGCCATGGCTATGGCTCCTGTCTGAGGATTAGGCCCGGTCTTGATCAGATAACAGCCTCATTTATGCAACTGTAGAGATAAGCACTGGACTGAGACCTGACATTAAACATCTTCTTAGCAAGAGTGACTTATCCAGGGCTGCCTGTGGTGACCAAGATCGGACCAATAGGGTGCTGTGCTAAGAATTGGGAGGTAGGGTTTCCTGTAAGTCAGGCCAGTTCCCCCCTGTAACTGTGAGGACAGGGTGGAGCAGTGCTTATGGAATAGGGGTGAGACACCTCCCCAGAGGTTCTGACAGGATTTAGGAACTCAGCCTGCTCAACTTCAAGGTTGTTTGTACCATTTTTTTTTTTTTTTAACCATTGCAATTTTCAGTATTCAGAAACTAATTCCACCTCAGTCCTCAGTCCTAAGCGTGATTTTTCCGCTACATGCATCCAGCATGCTAAGCGGGACTCCCAGCTCATTGTATTTTACCTGGCTGTTATATTCACCAGGATAAATCTTCTCCTCACCTTAATTCCTTTGGTTCCTTGTTCTTCCCTCTGTATTATGTGCATTTTCATAAACTATGTCAAACTCTTAGTGAGGAGAAGGGAAAGGCAAACATGAACATAATATCAAATAACTTCAAATGCATTACAGCCTCCCTCTGCCGCAGTTACTGATAATGGCAGCATGGGACAGAAAGCAGAGGCCAACTTGGTTTTTGTTCTTTTGTCTGAAAAAATAAAGAGGTAGGTGAGACGTGTAATCAAGATTTCTTTCTAAAAGGGTTACCATAAATTAATTCCAATAGAATAAATGTCTCTGTTATCCTTATGTACCATGCTATAATCTCTCTCTCTCTCTCTCTCTCTCTCTCTCTCTCTCTCTCTCTCTCTCTATATATATATATATATATATATATATATATATATATATATATATATATATATATATCCAAAAGTGACTTAATGACTGTTATTTTCTTCTTTTTTCTTGATTTTATCTTCTTGTTGGTATTTTTGTATACATAACTCTCCAGGCTACATATATTTCCTAAAACATAATAATAATTTTTTACTCTAGGCTCTAATCTCCCAGAGAGCACTGTGCATAACCACTGTGTGTATGTAAATGCTGCAGCCCACTCAGTCCACCATGACAGGAGGTATTTATTGGACTGAAAAGCAGTAAGATCTGTGAAGATGGTATTTGCTCAGTGAGTAATCTGCTTTGGCCATAAACCTCCAACTGGAGTTAGTTCTCACTTAGAAAGGATCTACACCATTCATCCTAAAACCTTAAGTGGTTGGAATGACTTTGCCACCATTTAGACTACTTAGACCATTTAGGCTATTAGACTATCACAAATGTTTCAGTAGAGAAACATGTAGGTCCAGTCATATTTAAATATGAGCCTATTTTTAAACATTTAAATAAATAGTGGTAAAGAATACAGCCTTTTCATTGATTGAAAAATAATTTAAGTTTTACAAATTTTAAGTCCTTCACATTTACAATAAAGATATTAATAGTGTCATTTACACTTATGTGCATTTATAAGATTACATATATATAGGAGACTTGGTTTAATAGGTGATATATTTAAATATTCAATGTGCCAGCCATGGTCATTTTATTACAAAAGACATTATTAGTTTTATGAACAGGATTACCAGATAAAATCCTTTAAGAACTTTATCTTTTTCTTTTTTGTGGAACTGCGGATTGAACTCAGGCTCTTGTGCTTGCCAGGAAAGCCTTCTCCTTGGCCCAATATCTTTTTTCTAATGGACATAGGAAAGACCAAAGAAACAAACATTGCATAGAAGGAAATAAAAGAAATGGAAGATAGTAGGAGGCAGGAAAGAAAGCAAGGAAAAACGAAAGAGAATAAAAGTAAAGAAAGGAAAAGAAGGGAAGAAGGAAGGAAGGAAGGGAAGAAGGAAAGAAGGAAGGAAGGGAAGAAGGAAGAAAGGAGGGAAGGAAGGAGGGAAGGAAGGAAGGAAAGAAAGGAAGGAGAGAGGGAGAGAGGGAGGGAGCAGCAAGGAAGGAGCAAGAAAGGAACAATTATCCCGTTAGGATTGGGAAAGGATCACTGTTAAGATCCAGATGAGTAGAACAGGATAAAGCACCTGTGTCTTGTTTATAAATTCTGCCTGGGTTGTTTATGTCTAGGAATACAGAGGGCTGGAACTCAACTTTTATAGTTTGATTTCTCAGAATATAAGTCAGGATCTGAGAGGCTAGCAAAGACCAGAAGAGGATAGAAACTCATCTAGATTCGGAATCTGACATCTACAATCAATTTCAACCTCCAATATGCAAAGAGACAGGTTTATCTGATGTAATTGCTTGAGCTTTTGGCACTTCACTGAGGAGGTAACTGGGAAGAAACAGCAAGATAGCAAGGACCACCAAGATCAAAGAGAAGGGGCAGGCAAGCAGAGATCAAAGCACAGCCAAGAGAAACCCTACGGTGAGGATAGTGTTGTGATAATAGCGAGAGAGTAGCGAAGCAAGCTGCTCCATGGAAAACGCTTAGAAGAAAGCCTCAGCCCTGAGTATTGAGTGGGATTCCATGTGATTAGAACGTGGTTCGTCTCTGTCTGCAGCCCTGCCAAAGCATCCCTTTGCATGTAGTGAAATGCTGCTTTGGTTGACAGGTGCATACGAGGTCGGGATTCTGTCCATCTGCCAGCCTCCTCGCCCACCGCTCCATCTCCTGAAGCATGCCAAGCCCCTTCTTACTTGAAGGCATTCGCTCTTACTTGTCTCCTCTCACTGGAATGTTCCTCTGTCCATCGCTACATGACTGAATTGGCCTCATCAGTCAGGACTCAAGTTAATGAAATCCTCCACTGCAGAGCTACCCTCTATTGCATCACCATGAATATTCCCTTAACAACACATACCACCTTGCACCTTTCTCTTTCCTTTCCTTTCTTCTCATTTCCTTTTTCCCTTTCCCTTTTCCTTCCTTCCTTGTCCTTCCTTCCTTCCTTCCTTCCTTCCTTCCTTCCTTCCTTCCTTCCTTCCTTCCTTCCTTCCCTTCTTCTTCTTCTTCTTCTTCTTCTTCTTCTTCTTCTTCTTCTTCTTCTTCTTCTTCTTCTTCTTCTTCTTCTTCTTCTTCTTCTTCTTCTTCTTCTTTCTTTCTTTCTTTCGGAAAATGTGTACACTGCTGCATTCCATACTGCAGCATACTCCAGCACCAAGCAGTGTCCAACAGCAAATAGATGATTCAGAAGGTATTTATTGATGAGGCAAATGGTGCCTCTTTGGGGTGATCATTGTTTGGCAAACCTTATGCACTATTTACCCTCAAGGGCAACACTGCAAACTTGAGAGGACATCCTACCTCACTGGAATCAAATAGAATCAAGCAGATGATTTCAGAACTCTGAGTCACAATGAGTGTCTTTTCAATTTAGTTCTATGCTGCTATCAAGGACAGACATTGGGTGGAGCAATGAAGTGGAGGATCGCAATGGTGTTACTTTGCGGTGGGGAAGATTGAGTTATAATAATGGATACAGTGGGAGGTGTGGTAAGCGGGAAGCAGGGGAAGGAATTCAGCTTCTCTTCCGCCTACACAAAGAAAGAGGAGGAATTTCATTTTTAGTGTCACGGTTGGAAGCCATTCTCTCTAGAACTTTGGAAGTGGAAGAATATCATTTTACCTTAATAACAGATGACGTCAGAAGAGAACTGGAACACATTCTTGTACAGAAACTGTATCCCTTGCAATAGAATGAAAAATGTTAAAAAGATGTTTGGAGCTACATTGATGCCTTTTTCTATTGCCACTAAATTCCTTCTGTATTCCACAATACTCACAAAATAACCTCTTAAATTTTCAGTTTAATTTTTTATGTCAGTTTGAAAACGGTGTTCAATACACTTCTGATTCTAAAAAGGAAAAAAAGAGGGGCTGAGAGAAGAGAAAAACAAACCAAAAGAACCTTTTATGAGAATTCACTAGACGAGAAATATGGCTTTTAGTCCCAAGGTATCGACATGGAAAACATGTGCAGAGAGTAATATATACTGTGGACAAGGCAAAATATGTGACAAAATTACATCTGTACTTTTGTTTTTGCTATACAGTTTACACAAATCACTACCTAAGCATTAATATTTATACTCCTAAGCATTTTTTTTCTACTATGCCCATCAAACTGTCACATAATCAGAGCAGTCAGTATATCACATTGCACAGGGGAAGGCATCGTGCTGGCCTCAGTTCCTGTAAATATTTTTCTTTTGTGCTGGATTAAGATTACCCTCATGGTAGGAGTCCTTGTTGAAGTGAAGTTTGTCAACGTATTTTATGATTTAGAAAAATATGAACACTTTAAGATTCCACAAAGTTGGTGTTTATGTACTGCATGAGGAGACTTCCTGACCTGGCCCCTGAAGTTTTTGAGGTTTCTTCATTCTGAATTTATTTGTAAATGAAAGAGAGGACCATTTTCTGCAGAGAGATATGTTGCTTGGCTGCAAATACAGACACTAAATTCTTTCCCGGGTTATGGCTCATTTGAAAGTTCCCTACTGCCCTGATGTTTCCTAAAGGGGGAACTTGTACACTAACTTACCCTGTTCTCATAGTTGTAGGCCTGCGGCACCTCCACAAAGCATGGGTAGATAGGGCTCTTTAGTAGTGTCCAAAAGTTTATATTTTAGCCTCAACCATTCTTTCTGATGGTATCTATTTTTCGGTGTTTCCCATTTGTGTAAGAGAGCATAATGCAGCAGAGTTTGAGGGCTTTCACTTAGGAAGACCTGACTTTGTAATTGACTTCTGCTACTCAGTTATGTGTGTGACTTTGCTTGTTTTCAGTTAGACTGCAAACTTTGGATCATAATAGACAGGCCATGTAACAGATTTCCTAAGTATTCTGGCTTGAGAAAATAACTAAATCAAACTACCGGCTATATTTGATTTAACATCAGTGACTTTTTTCTTGCCTTTTTTACTTTAAAGGGAATGAAGAAACAATAAAAATGGTATGGAATTTCAAAACAAGATGACAGGAAGTGAACAATGGTTATTGTACCGCATATTGTTATCTTCAAAGTAATTGCTCATATTGCCAGATATGTGCATGCAAATTTGATAAAAACTATAGGCCCTGACTTTTTCTTTCAATGAACTAATTGAAATTAGTACAATTATCTTAGCTGTTATATATATATATATATATATATATATATATATATATATATATATATATTGTTTTTTTCTTTTTTTATTCTTTCCATCTTCTCTCATTTCTCCCATCTGGTGATTTTTCCTTTTGAGCAGTTTCTTTCCCTTTCACAGTATCTATTATACCTTTTGGAACTTATATATCTCTTTTAGTTTCTTACCCATTTTGTTGGGAGGAACATGCCTATATTAGTTAGCTCTTGCTGCATAAGAAACTAACAAAATTGAACACCTTAACATTACAACCATTTATATCACTCATGATTCTATGGGTTTTCTGGGGATTTTTCTCCACTTTAACTGGGCTCACTTATTTCTGTGTACTTAGTTAGTTACCAGATGAATAGGCCATTTTGCTGATCTTATTTTTATTCTTATGTTTGAGTGGTAGTTCAATCAAGACTAATTTTGCATGGTCTTGCCTAGGAGAAGTGCATTATCTTCCAGAAGCTGTCTCATTCTTTAGCAGATTAATTCCCAGATGCTGCATGTGGCAGAGGGTCAGGGAGGTGGAGGGAAAGCCTGACAATATATGTAGGACTAGGTGCAGATTTAGCACAATGGCATCTCTGCCACAAAAGTAGAGTAATGAACATGGGCACAAGGAAGCTGGAAATTGGAGACAAGAATATAATCAACTTACCAAAATATGTAAAGCAGGTACCATAGATGGGACCATAGAATGACTACTCAGAAGAAGTTACCTCATAAGATTCAGTTTTGTTGTTGGCAGAAAAAAAAAAAAAACCACAAGATAACCATGAGTACAGTAATAGTTTCTATCTACTTATATAATATATACTTGGTACATGAATAGTAGCAGTTATATTACCCTGCATCTTCCATTCCTTGTAAGTATCTCTGCTCTGCATGTTTGAACACCACTGGATATTGTGTGGTTAATTTTATTTTTGTGACCAGCTCAGCCCACCCTGGGGGCAGGGCTGGCATGGCATGGGGTGCTGGGAGTTGAACCACGGTCCCTGCACTTGCCTAAGATTGTTTAAGCAGGTAAAGCTTAAACATAGCTGCTGAGCTATCTCACCAGCCCTGTACTGTTAATTTAATATGTAAATATGATTGGGCTAAGGGATACTCAGAGAGTTGCAAAGTGTGAGTTATTTTTGAATGGGTGCTCCTGAGTGAGACTAATCTCAGTTGATAGGCAGAGAGTAGACTACCCTCCTCAGGATGAATAGGAGCTCTCGGATATTTAGAAAGAAAACTCAAGTAAAATGAAAAGGTGGAGAAAAAGTAGGTTTGGTCTCTGTTCTTGAGCTGGAACATCTTGTATGACTTTTGGAGATTATGTTCCTGTTTCTCAGGCTTTAAGATTCAGATTTGGACTTGTACCAATAACAACACAGCTTCTCAGGCATTTGGGCTTTGCCTGGCACTATGCCATCAGTCTTCCTCAGTTGCTTCCAGATACCATAGCAAGAAACTTATCATCTATATTGGCCTGAGTAACCACTTTTTATATAATGTATCTATATAGGCTATTAATTCAATGTCTTTAGAGAACCTTGGCTAATTTTTTTCTCCATAAATAAAATGATATTCTTTAAGAGTTTGCTTCTGATCACTTCCAATTGTCTCACAAAACCCGTGGTCTCCACATTGTATCATTCAGCTTCTTTCTCCTTAAATTATACTGATTTATGTCAATGGTTTGTCTCCCTGATGATCTACTCACTTTTAAAGTTCCTGAACTATTCAGGAATTATGTAATTTATTTCCTTCTGCATATGATAAATTTATCTGCTTAACACACATAGATATTAAAGAGTCAAGGTGCAAAAGAGAGCTAAGGAGAAAAATTAAATTGTGTTTTCCTACCTAGTTCAGGGATTATTGGACAGTCTGTTAATGCAGTGAATTATGCTTGCATCAACAACCCCATGGTTTACTAGGAGCAATCAAAATAATTAATTTCCATTTGCAAATTCCTCTGTTTGCTCTACTGGTAGGTTTAAAGTTTATCATTAGAACTTTGCTTCTTATGTTAAGGCTTTGTTTATTAGACTGGCTCATCCACAAATTACTTTTATGATAATAGAGACAATGTTTCAGAGGAATCATTTCCATATATTCATTTGTATCTACTATCTCACTCCTTGGGAAGTCAGCTGTGTTCCTGACCTCAGTGACCTCTCAGTCCTTACCTGAGTCCATTGATAAATGTAAGACTTGGTAAGTTTTTATGTTCCCAAGCAATATTATTTTGTGTGCATGTACAAAAACTCAGAGCAAAATTTCTGCTTTATTTAGTTTTACAAATGAAATTTACTTAGTTTTACAAAAGAAGGGCTCAGTGTTACGTGACATAACTTGTGGAACAAATTTTAGAAATTCCTTTTGCATGGCACCTTCCCTCAGTCTTTCAACATAGTGCTCTAGCTCCCCTTCCTTGGGCAGTAATCTTGCCTGAACCTGTGTTTTTATACACTTCACTACCTTACTTTTCTCCAGAACTGAAGTTAAAGTAACACCTACACTGAGGGTAGGAGTTAGGACTCATCACAATTGACATGAATTTCTTGTCATTCTGCAGGCCAAATATTCACATTTTGCAAACCATTCATTTCCATACTGTCAAAGAGCCTTCTATTATGCTTTCTGTTTTGGGGGGTTTCATGCTGGTGTTAATTCAGGGCTTTAGTTTTTAATATTGACATTTGATTTACTTCACTCTGCCAATGTCTTCGCGAGAAAAGTGGTGGATAAAATCAAAGAATCATTAGCTATTATTACATTGATGTGTAAAATATAACTATTATTACTGACAGTTTAGGCTTTTGGAATTATATGGCACTGAAATATTTCAGGTCAGCTCTCAATACCTGCTAATTTTGCCCATTCTTCTGATATTTTCAATGTTTAGATCCTTGGTGGAACAGGCAAACCATTCTCCAGAGGCAAAGAACAGTGGGTGGAAACTTCATAGGCCTGTAGAGATCAAGTGCTCCATTGTACTCTCCAAACTCTGGATGATGAAACCTGGGTAAGTGGCAGCTCCTGTGAAAAGGTGGACTGTTGTGGTTGATCTCATGTTCACTATGACCAGCAGCACAAAAGAGCTGCTGGAGAAACCAACTGTGAACTTAGTGTGGCTCATAAAAATCAGTGTAAAGAAGGTGAGCTAGGTGAACGATCTGCCACAGCAATGCAAGTATGATTACCTATGCATTGGGATATTGCTGCTGAATGGAACCAGAGAATTGAGATTCCTTAGAAGAGTGGAGATGATAGAAAATTACTGCCTTTAATTATTAGAATTTTTGGTACAAGAGAATGATGGTCAATTTGTGGTTTGTCTTCCAAAAGGCAGAGCAGAACTAAAACTAAAAATATACTGATGTAGCTAATTTTGACTCTAATTTTGAAGAAATTCTACCAGTAATCCCAGGATGATAGAAGGGTGAGAGAGGAAAATGTAAGCTCAAATGGAGCCTGTCAATTTCAACTATCTCAAAAATAAATATGAAAATTGCTCGGAATTATAGCTCACTGTAAAGGCTCTAGATTAGGTACTCATCACCCTAAGAGAAGAAGAAAAAGAAGGGCAAAGAAGGAGAAGGAGGAGGAAGAGTCAGAAAAAATGAGGAGGAAGAAGAAAGAGGGGGAGGTAAAGGAAGAAGAGGAGAAAGAGGAGGAGAAAGAGAAGTAGGACCTTCTAAAGGTAAGAATAATTCAACAGGGCACCCAGCCATCTAAAAGTCAAATCATTGTCATTGAACTTTCAACACTGATATATTTATTCAGAATCTCTGAGGTAGACAGTGGAATTACTGAAATTATAACCATGTCTGTGATAGCTGTGACCACAGATTGTCTAGCCAATTGGCCAGTGCTAAGATTCTTAGCCATTCTTGGAGGCAGTCCAGTGAAAATTGCATCCAGAACTACGGCTCATATGAACCTTGGGAAGAATTCCTCAAGCAGAAGCCAAAGCAACAATAGTTACGAGCTTGAGGAGAGTGACGGAATGTGTTTATATGGAATGCAAGGTTTGTCAAGGGAAGTGTAGCAGGTAAGATCTTTGGTTATAGCATCGATTTGCTGTGTACCCTTGGTAAATATTTTCATTTCATAAGTAGTGGGGAGACCTTGATAACTTTCAAATTAGTAGAGTAGTAGAAGTGAGAGAATTGATATTGACTGTATTAAAGGGCAACGACCTTAGTGCATAAATGAAATAGAGTGTGATGGGTAGCACAGAAAAAAGAAAATATTAAAGAGAAATAAAGGCCTAGTAAGATTCACATCTCCATCACATCAGGAGAACCGGTTGCTATTTCATTCCCTTCATTGTATCAGACCCTTTTTCATATATTTCTCTCACACAGTGAGCTAGGGTTTAACAGAATTTCTGTTCAATAACTGTACTAACTTGGTCTTAATAGGTGCCTGTTTATGATTATTGAATAAATATTCTTGTGTAAATAAGGAGAGTTTTGATATCTGTCATGGTAGAAGAGCTAAAAATATGGAGAGTCAATCTCAGAGTGATGGAAATAAGAGCATATGAAGAAAATTGTGATGGTGGTTTTGGACAGGAGGTAGGATCTATTCTATATCTTTTATAAACTATCTAGTCCTGAAAAATTTGAGCTATCTTCCTTCCAAGAATGTTACAAAGTTTTTAAATTTTGTTTTAACAGGAAAATGAAGGTCTAAGATGGAATGAAAATAAAAAAGTGATCACCAAGGATAGCAAAGGACACCCATCACCCACAGAACTTTGAAGGCACACTGTCTCCAGCTGGGAAGAAGATAGGTTGGGGCCATAACTGTTTGTTTAGTTCAAGTCATAAATTTTCCCTCACAGGAAATCATAGGCAGAAAAATGGAACTGTAGTCAAATGGGGGTGGGGTGAAATTTGTGTAGCAGGTGTACTGCTAGCAAGCCAAATACTCACAGCACATGAAGTGCCTGGTAAGAAAATATCTTGCTGTACACCTGAGAATGAAAATAGATTCTGTCTTTGAGGCTGATGTCCACCTACCTCACTATTTGGGGAACCTACAATTTTAAGAAATTCTTGGTGACTTACAACCTATGTTAGTTTGACTGGCTACATATGACCTTGGGCTTGGACCAACTATCATCCAGAGAAAATTACAATTTAGTAGTTTTTGTCAGATACCTTGTTTAAAGGCAGGTCCTATACTAAGCTACAGTTAGAGTCAGTTTTATGTTCAAAGTTACTTCTCTAGGAATCATAGCACAATATTTCTGATGACCCAAGGGAGAAAGCATGATTGGAAGACAGACACTGATCACTTTGATTTCAACTTCTCCACTACTACTGTTAAAAATTTTCTATTGTGGTCCATAATCTTCTCATCCTTTACATAGGTATAATTTGTACTTAGGTATACATAAATTCTAATACAGAAGCTGATTCTAATATTAGAATCTTTATGATTTTTATTATCAAATGTGTAGATGTTTAAATATCATAGCCACGTTTTGATTTATGAATGACGTACTTGGGTGTGTTGCCAAAGCTCTTGAAACTTGTAGAAAGTAAAAGGAGAATAAAACTCAAGTTTCTTGCTTGTTCTGTTTCTATACCACAGATTTTCTTTAGAAGCAGTTAAATGACAGCCCTGGATATCCAAATCTAGATACCACTACTCAATGTTTTTGTTACTGAGGAATTCACATTCATAGAAATTTTCTTGAAAAGTCTGAAGTAACTAACAGTAAATCTCAGCCAAAATGAGGGGAGCCTAATTGTGAAATTTTCATGATGCCATTTCTTATGGTATTATTGAGAGAATGGATTATTCTGTTATATATGAAGTAAATGATTTCAGAGCCACGAGGACAGCATAGGCCACCCGTGAGCAGGTGTTTGGATTGAAAGTATATTTTATAATGAGAAGAATCATAGTAGAGTGAAGGAGTCAAGTTAATTTGAGTTTGAATTTAGGCTATCCAAATGAGCTTATAAATTAAATGCATTTTATGAGTTTGACAAAGTTATTTCACTCACCTGGGTTTGTTTAGCTATCAGCAAAGTGAGCATGCTACACTTAATTTGAAATGTGTATGCAATTTGAAGCCATAGGCATTATATATCAGATGACCAATATCATGAGATAAATGTAAGAAGATTTCATTATCCCTCGGCCTTTGAATGATTCTGGTTCTGGTTCTGTTGCTGACAGCCCTCTCTGCTGAAGAAGCTCAGCTGCTGTGAGCCCACCTTTATAATCAAATTAAAGCCAGTTGGCTATTTTACATACACTCTGAAAGTAAAGTACCAATGACAAACCCAGGCTGCTCAATACTGTTGGCACTTTTGGTGTCAAGACCCAGCCAAGACTGTGACTGATGATGTTAGGAAAAAGTCTCTTATTGTATTTACTACTTTTCAAGTCAATTACACATGGACAAATGAATGAATTAATTAATCAATAAATAACAGAGCAAAGCAAAGAATATTCTAGAAGCCCTGAGAAGAGGCCTGAGGCAGGGCTGCAGAAGGAATACCTCTCCTTTATAATTTCTCATTCACAATGGTGGAGGGAAGGGAGCCACAGTTTTTTGCTTTATTGGAATCATACCAGGGCTTGACAAATCCTTTTATATCTCACACTGAAAGTGGATTCATAAACATCACTTCTTTTGAAGAGAATTTAAAGAGAAATATCATCCTTCTTTTGTAATCACACATCAAAAGAGGGATGATATTTCTCTTGTTCTTAAGTGAACTGTTATTAGCCTACAAAGTAAATCTGTGTAGGGTCTTGAAGAGAAATTATCATTTCATTTCCAGCAGGCAAATAGGACAGCTTTGGTGCCCACACAGGTTTATTGCCTGAAAGGTACCTTGGGCCTTTTGTTACACAGAACATTGGGCCTGCCAGGGTCTGTATGAACCAGATTTTAGGAATCCTACAAAAATATGACACAGAATAGTTTTGCTACAATGATATATATGGTTAGATTTCTAAATTTGTGTATAAAACTATGTATATATTTAAATTCTTTTTCCATATTCTGCAGAAACTTAACGTTTAACATATCAATACTTGATGGAAAATAATACATGTTCCATCTTATGCCTAAGATGTTTGATATTCAGACAAATAGTGAGATCAAACCCAAAATGCATATTATGTAGGGTAATAATAAGCCTCTCTTCTGGAATATTAACAACCTAAGTTTGCAGACCAAAAATTAGAGAAAAAGAAGGGCTGGAAGTACAGCCAACCTTTTGGCCCTAGACTTTCGATGTCAGTGAGGACTCAGGACATAGGAAAACCTATACTGTAACATCATTTAACTCAGTTGTGTCCCAGATTTTCTGATCAAGGAGATTATGGAATCACAGAGGAATGCCATCAATGATGTAGTGTGTCTAAAGAGTCACATTGAGAAAGAACATTCTCTCAGGCTTTCACAGGGAACAAATTGGTCAAGCAATGGTTGTGACTCATCCACATGGATGGCATTGACAAAGGATCTACAAAAAGCGGTATAGGGTTTCAGGATATGTCCTGAGGTTACTTGACTGACCTTGTCATATACAAAAGTTACATTTCTTGTTATACATGTTTTGCTTTATCTTGGTCTTAATCATCCAGCAGAAAAGTATAAAAATGACATATGAAAAGTGAAGCCATATTAATATGCTGAGCTGTGGAAGACTCAAGTCAACAGATTTAGACATTGCCAGTCCTGTGGATAACTCACTACTATTATGGACTATTGGACTATATTGGAATATTTTGCTGAATTCATTCACCTACAATATTTGGATGGCAACAGACTACCCATCTATGACAAAATGAAACAAAAAAGGAGATATAAATGAAGGACAATTTTGTATCTGTTTATACAAAATAGGATAGATATATAGCTACTTTCTCTTAATTCAGTAAGAAGAAAGATTTGTACTAATAGTGTTTGGACAGGATATCATGTCTGCATCTTGTGCTATTAATGAATACTACAAAGACAACAATATGTGATGTATTAATTGTTGTAACTCTTACCAACCTGTTTTGAGACTGTCTCATTGCTATTTTTTCCCAACAAAATTAATAAAAAAGATTTTTAATATAAAAATGAATCTTGAAGAGTTCTTCTTTCACTTGAGATTCTGATTATCTCATGAAAATGAGGACCATCTGGACATGATTGGATAAAATGACATGGGTCTCAGCATAGCATCATGACATAGTTCTCTTCACTGTATGCATTTTCACTCTGTGAAGTCTCATTTTACCTTCATATATAATGGGATAAGAGTTCAATTCTAGAACCTTGTTACTAGTGCTTTAATGAAACCTTGTTTCAGAATAAAAAGTAAGAAAGGGTTCACGAGGTAGCTCTGTGAAAAAGACTTAGATTCAATTCCCAGTGCCACAACAAACATTGTCACTAGTATGTTTCCAATTCTTTGGAGGTCACATCCATCAAGTTAATAAATTTTAGTGTTTCCTTTCTGTGGGAAGGTACAACTAAGAGTATTATGCCCTTTCCTATCCTTCATTAACTCAGAAGGTAGCTCTATTTGGAGACTTTTTATACATGTAATTGAGTTAAAATGAAGTCATTAGCATGCAATCTGACTAGTATCCTTATTTTTAAAAGGGTACTGTATCAGAAGAACAAATAGAATACAACATGTACCAATGTATAAGAAATTGCAAGATTGACTTATAACAGTCATCCACAGAGATGAATGAGGATGTGTACAGAAGTTGTCTGCAC
Organism: Ctenomys sociabilis; assembly: GCA_004027165.1. Lineage (NCBI taxonomy): Eukaryota > Metazoa > Chordata > Mammalia > Rodentia > Ctenomyidae > Ctenomys > Ctenomys sociabilis. The sequence goes on from PVKA01011204.1 coordinate 55,124, forward strand.
ACCAGTGACTGAAGGATTCAGTCTAAGGTCTGGAGCCCACTGGAGTATTACATAAAAGTCCATATCAGGAGGCCAAGGGGTCTGTGATAAGACTGATTGGTCTATACTAGAGGCTGAAGGACCCAAGGTGGAGGCCAAAGAGTGTGATACAAGCCAGAAGTGAACAGTGAAGACTGGAGCTCCTCTGAGGAAGTAGAACACTCCAGCCTTCCTCAGTTTTCTTTTAAATCCTTTAAGTGGTGAGTAACTGAAGGGTAGGGCCTCCATTCTCTAGGGTGTGGAATTGCTGAGCCAATTTAGTTAAGATTTTAACTTCTCAAGCAAAGTATCAACCACTACAGAAGCCTTTGACATAGTTATGCACAGAAGAAAGACGATTTGACAGTACTGGGAAAACACCAGATGAACATGAACACAGGCCAAGAAGAGAGGCCTAGAGCATGCTTCCCTCACAATGTTTAAAGGAAATCAACCAAGCTGACCTTTGATTTTGAACTTTAAGTCTCCATACCTGTGAAATAAGAAATCATTGTTATTTAAGCCAGACTTTTAGCCTTCAGGTCTTTGTTATATCAGTGCTAGTCAGTTAATATAGTAGAGGGAGTGATAGATCTCTTACCTCCCTCTGAGATGCAAGACTGTGATTGTAGGACCTGTAGTTGAGCAGGACTCTCCTTCTCTGACCAACAGCCTCTCCAGAAACAATTGGCCCTTCCAACCACTCAGGTTAATATCTAATTGTCTCAATGGCACAGTTGTCATGACAACTAGATGGAAAGTTTAGTTCCAGAATTTGAATCTGAACATGCTCAAATCTCTCTGGGATATTTTCTATGATTGAAAGTGAATTACACAAAGAGTGTGCATGTACACAAACACGATCTCTTGAAAACAGAAGAAGAAACCTGCACACTCTGATTTCTACTCCAGTGTTCTGGAAAAGGACACATTCATCACTGCCACCCATCTATCTATTCCACTGACATTTAATCATTCAATTGGCATTTACTGAGCAACTACAATGTGCCAAACACAGAAAGAAAATTCTTGGCAGATCAGCTGCTTATACCAGAAAAAAACTTGGGATTGTTTTAATGTCTGCATTGAAAAAATGGCATATTTACTTGTGCTGGGCTAGGGAGCATACTAAACTTGATGAGAAATGTGACTGTGCTTTACTTATTCATTATCTCCTTCCCAGGGAAGTAATGTGGCTCTAAGCACCTTAGAGATGCTTAATAGATTTTTTTGAACAAATGAATAATGAATGAATGAATGAACACATTGCTGAAACTAGACCGGGAATTATGAATTACTAGAACATTTGTTTGTTGGTGTAACACTTGCGTTAGCTACTAATTATTTAGCACTTACTACATTCCTTGTACCAAGCCCTCCAAGTGCACAAAAGTCTTTGCAACAGAGAATCAAATCCTCCTTTCACTGATGAACAACACGAGACATTTAGGCCTAGGTAAATTGCTTATGGTTACACAGAAACAATAAAATCTACATCTGAGGCCAGGTCTGTTCAGGTCCAAAGCCAGTCTCCTTATAGTCACTGTGCTCTGTTTTCTCAGCATTTTGAGCATATTTATCCCCACTCTTTTGGCTGGCATTTTCTGAGGGAAAAAAGGGAGAGAGTGAGATCTATGATTACTTTCTTATTAGTTCTCCTAAATGTGTCTTATTAATTTTCATAAATAACAATCCCCAAGGAACACAGGGCTGCATTCTTTCTTCTTTATTAGGAAAGCACCTAGCAAGCTTTAAGGAACTTCATAAGACAAAAAGGAAAAAAAAAAAACACATATGAGTGAACCTAGACACTTACCTATAAAACCTGGATCCCAACATTGCACTCCTTGGCAGGATTGTAATACCAATTCCAAAAATGTCAAGGCATGTCTTGGTTTGAATTTCCATAATTGATAAAGCAGAGTATTGATTCATGTTAGATAACCAGAAGTCTTGAATTTAAGATGTGAGTTAATTGGGGTTAAATGATGTCATCTCTTGACAGAGAGTAATGGTTTAGGCTGGCTCTGTGGAATGCTGCAAATTGCTGTTACCTTCCTAGCCCCCATTCAGATAGGATGAGGCTTATCTTCTGTGATTCCTGAAGGGAGAGTTAGACTGATGAAAGAGGGGTAGGCTCCTCAACAGCAACAACAAAAATAAGGGCAAAAAGTAACTTGACCTTTCTTTTTAAAGATTAATTTCTAGGAGCAAAGAAGAAACTGCAGATCAAATTGTTTTGGCATTTCAATTATCTATGTCAAGAAGTAAGCAAAGGAACAGATACAAGAATCCCACTCACTTGTTTTCGATGCACAACATGGTCAGTTGCTTGTGTGGAATCTCCCTAGGTCATGAATTCATCCTGCCACCATGAAACACATTTGCTTTTATTCACATATTCATTCATGTGCCTGCTGAGGCTAAAATTGTGCAGGGGAACAAGGAAGTTGGCTGACAGAGCTGAATCAGACATATATCAATGTCTTGTGTGGAGCTGTCTAAAAGATGGAGATGCACAGGCATATGCTATGGCACTCAACAGCAGGCTCAGCTGAGCTGGGCAGAATGGAGTTAGAGACTGGCTTAAGGGGAGGAGCTCACCCAAGGAACCTTTCAGTGTGGATCACTAGTTACCCTGAATTTGGAGAGTAGGACCTTATACCTGAAAGTTAGCAGATAAGAACTAATATAGTGTTAGGACCTCCCCACCTGCAGTACACTTATAGTATAGCAATCCCCATTTCACAATGCCTGGCCCTTTTCTTTCCTAGCCTTTATCAGTGGTGTAAGTCCTTTGTGTCACAGTTTTGACAGTCAAACTGTTCAGGAGGCTGAACCCTCCATGAGAGACAGTGAGTCTAACTGGCTTACCTTATTTATTCCCAATAGTTAGATCAGTGATTGGCAGGTTCTAGAAGGGTGAATGAACAAACAAAGGTACATGTAGTCCTGGAATGAAGAGGGACAGGGGTCAGGCTGATGTCAGGCAACACGGAGCCTTGATTACAGCTTTGTAGGTGTTCAAGAGGTGTTTATTGAATCAGTGCATCAGTGACTGAAGATTCAAAAGGACTTTGAGGGAGATGGGTACTTTAAAGGACCCTAAAAATGGCCTGGCATGGTTTAACTCTACCCAGAGGATACTTTATCAGGTGCTACTGGTATGGCAGTGTGATGGATTTCAGTGACCCAAAGACAAACACATCTCAGCCCTCTTTTGCATAAGATAATCTAGACAGGAAATAACAGATTTATTCTTAGATCTTAAAATAGTTTGGAGACTTTTCAAAAGGAAATCTTTAGGAAGGATGAAATCTCACAGAAAAATTGTGTTAAAAACAATTCCTCTAGGGGCTAGGGAGATGGCTCAGTAGAATAAGTGCTTATGTGGCAAGCTCAAAGGCCTGAGTTCAACCCCTAGTTCAGCAAAAAACAAATCAAAAAAACAACACAAGATTCTTCTAATTGTCAAATGCTAATCTGCTAATAGTATAAACCATATAGAAAATAATTATGAATATTTCATTCTATGAAAAGATTAGAAAACTATAGCAGGGAGGGATAAATCCAGCCCCACTATCTATTTTTTATAGCCATGAGCTAAGAATGGTTTTCACAATTTAAAATTGTTTTCAAAGTGAATGTATAAGATTTTGTACTATGAAAAATATGTATGAAATTAAATTTTTAGCATCTTTGAACTAAGTTATATTGGAACATACATTCCTGTTCTTTTCTGGGTTGCCTATGGCTGTTATCCTGCTGCAAGTAAGGAACTGAGTAGTTGCTACAACATGACCCAAAATGTTTACTATCTGACCTGTTATAGGAAAAATTTGCCAACTGCAGCTCTAGATTCCCAGTGTGTACGGTGGGGGAGGGCATGGTTTGCACCAGCATGCATTTTGGTGACCATCCCTTTAAGAAGTTCTTTTATCAAACCAGTGGTTCCCTGAAAATTAAAATGTAACTACACTGAGAAATTTCATTTCCTACTTCTCAAAGTGAATGCCTTGCAAATGATGATTGATTGTCTTTGATTAGCAAGTAAGGGGACATAGGGCTTCATATGAAATTTAAAGGTATTTTAGGTCCAGTGAAAAATAGTTAAAGCAACAGCCTCTTAGCATCAGGAAGCTAATGTTTTATCCGTTATGGATAAAGCAGCCATGGCCATGTCCTCCATCTGTGCCCAAGCTCCTTATTTATCAAACCACAGAACCTAGAAAGAGCCTTTATGAGTCTTCCCAGATGAAAGTCTGTAATTCTCTGAGTACAAGTAACTTTATTCTCTGGGGTCTCCCTACTCCACATAGATAGGCGTTTTACAAAGCAAGCTCTCACTGACTGCTAGATACATTTGATTATTTACACATGTGTGGGGTTAACAAGACCTGCCTGGGAATGAAGTACAGGCAGGAATTTCAGGTCTGCTGGGAGCATGGGATTAATTAGGGCTCTGCATTTTATCTTGTAGCTTCAGTATACATTTTGTCTCTTCATCTGGACATGACTAGGAAAAGAAATTTACCACTTTTTGGAGAGGAAGAGTGAAGTCTGACAGAGCAAGTATGATTATGATAAACGGCCAGAACATGCCCCCCCAACTTTCTCTACCATTTCACAATTCGAGTCACCTTCCCTCTGAGTCCCTCTGACATATTATTCAAGTAACAGAACATTAGTAGCTGACACCTAGGTCGGGATTTAAATACCAAATAGGTCACAGGTTACTTTTGTGTGGTTTATTTGGGTCCTGTGTGAAATGGCCTCGCTCTTTTGTCTTTTAAGCCCAGATTGTTGTGTGAACCTTTGAAAAGGTAAGTTGCAAAACTATCAATGCTTAAGTGACTGTTCCAGTTGCCAAGTCCTAACATGGTATGCTTTTGCTGAAATGAAGTAATTATAGAGGGAGAGAAGATATGTCAAATGATGTAAAAGCAGGTCCTCTTGGATTACCTAAGTGCCAAAGTGTCCTCTGATGCATGTGTGGTACTAATTTCTGATATATCCATCACATAAAAGATTCCACTATTTTAAATATGGAGGTGATTGTTATTTGGACTGAAGTTTTTATACCCAAATTAGGTGGAGACGTTGTGTGTATAGATCCTTAAACATTTCTTTAAGAAGTTTTAATCATTTTGTCAAGTAATTTTAAATAAGCACATTTCTTCTCTTAATATTTTAACTTGAATCTACAGTTTAATCCTCTTTACCTTTACCCCCTGCACTAAGCAAATAGAATCTTTTGTTCATATCTGGGACCAACCATGTCCTAACTATGTGATTTTTAAGATAATTGCTAAAAATGTCTGGCTCTTAATTTCTGCATCTTTGGAAAGAAGATAAGAGCAGAACATCTCATTTGACTTTGGTCAGCTAAATATAGATGAAAAGCACTTACCAGTGCCTCTGGAGCCACAGACACTGATTGGCACCAGTCATTTTGTGTCCTGTGAGTTCAGAAGTTGCATATTTGGGAAGGCCCTAGTCCCCAAGTCTTGGTGAAAGGCCCTGCCCTGTTAGCTCCCTACTTGCTTTTTGTTTTCTTTCTTACTTGCTTGTCATCACCACTTCCAACTTCTTTGTCATTTTCTAGTCACTTCCTTTTTTTTCTAAATAGCAGGCTCCTAGCAGTGGAAATCCTGTCTGATGCATCTCTCCAACTCTGATTTTCTCCTCAGGCCATGAGATACCACTCTGACTGAAAGTGTTGTGAGAAGTCAGGTAAATAAATGTAAACAGTATGTGGAAGCAGTAGCATCATGAAGCTTACTTGTCTCTCAGAACTCATTGATCTTGGAACAGTCACTGCAGAAAAATTCCAAAATTCAATAATATATTTGTACGGTTTACTCTCTGACCTTCAGCCTCATCTCAAAATGTTTCCATTTTTTATCTCTATACACTCTTACTCCCAATAACAGAAGAAGTTTTCCAGGGTCTCCGGCCCCAGGGTATTAGCAAATGCCAATTCCTCTCTCTGGAGCTTTCATCTTCCAAACCCAGGTTTCAGAGCACAGCTCATATCTTGCTCTTTTTGGAAGTTTTCTGTCCTTCTTCAGTGGAGATCATATCTGGTTGTTACTTGTACTCATAAAAATGCATTCCTTCTCATGTGACCTTCAACTTCAATTTTAATTACTTACTTAATTTTTTTCCATTTATTTTTATTTTATTAAAATACAAATGTCAATCAGACAGTTTCAAAACACCTTAACCATACAGAGTCGATGAATTAATACATAGCAAACTTTTCATAACGTTTTGGTATTGTACAAGGTACATACATGATATTATATTTACAGGTTTTTTATAGGTGAAATTATATCAAAAATTCAATAATTATTTACCTAGTGGATGACCATAGCACTAAAAGCCGACATAATATCCTGTCCCACCACCATTAGTGCAGATCTGGCCTATCATAGAATTATGTAGAAGCACAGCGTTATCTATCCCAACTGTACTGTCTATACACACACATCATGATTTTTTCTTTCTACAACCCTTCCTTTGTCTACACCTGTCAAAAGTGGGCACTCCATTGACATTCAACTACCTTAGGTGCTTGAACTTGACACCACAATCCAACACAGTCCAGCATTCTGCAACCATA
>PVKA01011205.1:0-40763 GCA_004027165.1 Ctenomys sociabilis
AAAAAAACCAACCAACCAGACTGGAATTGTAGAATAAACATCATGAATATAAAGCATAAATGTTCAAAGTCAGAATTTTTATCATTATTTCTCAAATTTACAAAAAAACATTTTACCAAGTTTTAAATAACAAGATGTCCATAATACATTGGTCAGTATGTCCTACAAAGGAAAAATAAATGTGGTTCCTGACTTTAGCTTGACACAGTGGTGGACACCTATAATCCTAACAAGCCCAGGGAATTGATCATTTTTAATTTTATAATCTGTGGAAATTTTATTATAAAAACTACAAAAATTCTACCATTTGAGTGATTACACTAAACTATTTAATTAAACAAAAAATTGTTACATCTAATATAAACCTGCAATAACTATATCTTTGAGACCGGAAAGAACTAGAGAACAGCCCAGACACAAAGCTGATCTTTTCTACTTTTCTCCTGAACTCTGGCCCCTCTACTTAGGCTCTGAAAAGTCCACACATAAATGGCAAGTACAAACATTCCAATCTAGAACAGAAGAAACATCAGACCCCAATTCCTAGCATCACTGATTTCAAATTTTCTTACATTGATACTACCTAACCCTTTGCCTGCACTAGAACCCAAAAAGTAAAAGTGGGGGGAAAAACCAGGAGATGAAGAGAACACACACTCCAGAACTCTTCCAAATCTAGTGAAGTCTAGTCTAGTGAGAGCTAAGAAGTTTTCACCATCCTCACTGTGGCCCATGGAAAGGATGGGAAGAACTATGAAAAACACCCAATGAGCTGAACAAAGGACTTTGAGGTCCTTCTTGCCTAGGTCAGGAATATACTATGGCTGCTGGTATTTCCCTCTCAGATCTCCATTAACAAATATCCCATTTGTTTCTGGCAATCCTAGAAGAAAACATTCTAAATAGTCAGAAAAAATTAAAGAAAAGTTTATTAAAACAAAGAAATAAAGGAGCTAGGGAGATGGCTCAGTGGAATAAGCGCTTCCCTGGCAAGCACAAGGGTCTGAGTTCAATCCCCAGTTCCAAAAAAAAATAAAATAAAAATACAACAAAGAAATAAACATAAACATATTCTAACTTGATGAAAATCTAGATAAAATTTTACCTTCTGTAATATGTATTATGATTTAATGTAGAAACTGTTACATTCTCAGCCAGTCAGTAGGCAAATCATGCAGAAGAAATGCTTATAGCTAAAATATTTGTGGGACTAATACGAAATACTTCTGAAATGGGCTGAGGAGATAGCTCATTAGTCTAAGTGCCTGCCTGATAAGTGTAAGGACTCAAGTTTGATCCCTGGTATTACATGCTATGCCAACCCTGGGACCCCCAGATGCACAGTGTCAGCCACTGAAACCTGTGATCCCAGCACTGGGGAGGCTGAGACAGGAGGATCGCTATGAGTCTAAGCTATGTAATGAGACTCTATACCAACTAAATTTTAAAAAATTCTGAAAGAAGGTGTATTTTTGTTTTACCCTATATTATCCCTTATTTTACAACTGTTACGAGCCATTTTGACTTTATGCCACTATAATAACATTCAAATATTCATGATAATGATCACAAGTTACCCTACTTGTGACCAATTGTGGTTACTTGATCACAGTAACCAGAATTACTGAGTTAATTCAGCCATTAAGTATTGAATAGCTACTTTGATGTATGTGTAAGTAATCTATTTCATTTAGACTAGAATATATCTTATTTTAAATAAAATTTAGTCTTTCAGGGACTTCATTTCATCACATTACAATTATCTCTATTTGTAGATTTAATTGCAGATGTGAATAGATTGCAGTACTTTTAGTATTATAAAACATTTCTTTATCTCCATTTTCTTATCTGTGAGGACATTTCCTCTTTAATTACAAGGATTAAATGAAATAAAAATATATAGGATATAGAATTAATCCATAAACTATTAATAATGTTTTTACAAATCCAAAATAAATAACAAGGAAGTGAATGTGAAAAGTGGGGTACAGAGCACACCAAGATAAGAAAGAGTAGGCTACCATGGCCTTGCCTTCTTAGAGGCTATGATTAGCTTACTCAATCCATCGTCCATCAGCTCAATGTCAACTGGCTGCTCAAAGCTGCAATAGTATTTCTGGCCTTATCACCTAAAAGAAACTTCTCCCTTAGGTCCTCATAAACACTGCAATATACTGCATAATATAACATTCTTAACAATATCCCTACCATAAGCATAATATATTTCACTAATTATATATAACATGATACTTAAAATACTGGAATAAATTTCAGCTCAAGTAAGCAGAAACATTACTAACTACAACTTAGTCAAAGGTCTGACACAAAAAAAAATATTGCTCTATTGATAAGCTTCACTGATCTTTTCAAAGTCTGGTCCAATCCCTTAGGAATCTGGCAACTGAAATATATATAAATTCATTAGCCAAGCCAGTATTATGTGGGCTTTAAAGGTATCTTCATTATACTATCACACTGGATCTCTATCACCTAGAAAGTGATATAAGGTAAGAGCTAGATTCCTATGTTTGAATCTCAACTCTGCTATCCAAAAGCTATGGGAGCAAGTTTTTGATTACTCAATTTATACTCCAGAATCCAAATTTAATTTAAACACAAAATAAAAACTAGGTAACAGGAAGTAGGCATAACAATCCTTCTCAAATGGAAAGGGGATCAAGAGATCAAAGGAGAGGGAAAGGAAGGGAGGAAAGGGGATGAAAAAAGGAATTAAGATGTATCAGATGCATGTATATGCGCACAAGGAATGTAAATATTATGTATTAAACATGTGTAGTAATAAAAATTAAAAGAATTAAAAACAGCTATCTTATTATAAAAATTAGACAAGTTGCCATAAAAATTAAATACATAAAAAACTTAAGTGTTCTAAATATTGTGTGAAAAACTGAATTAACATGTTTTTAATTTATAGCTACCTTTTAAATCAACAAAGTCTAATCAAGAGTTTATTTACATTGATCTCTTACAAACAAAACAAATCTAGCCTTTTAAATTCTATGAACTATGTTTTTTTGTTGTTTTTTGTTTTGGAGATTTTTTTTTTTTTTTGGTTGAACCGGGGATTGAACTCAGGCCCTAGTACTTGCCAAGTAAGCACTTATTCTACTGAGCTATCTCCCCAGCCCCTGAACTATGTGTTTTAGTTTGAGTTCATAAAAGAAAATATGAAAAAAATAAATAAAAGAAAATATGCCTTAAAAAAGAATATATACCATATGCAAATCATACACTGTTTACATTTAAGGTCTCTAAGAGGGCAGCTCTTCTGTTGGCTGGGTCTTTGCTTCCATTAGCATACCACACAAACACATCAATGATATATACATAAATAAAATACCTGTCTCAGAAAGCATAATTTCATTAGATAAGTGGACTGAAAATGTTACAGAATCAAATTTCTCTAACTTAAAAAAAAAAAACCTACCCAGTCAAATTTAGAGCATTCATGGCAGTGAACTATACATAAAGATGCTACCTGAGTTCAAGATAATTGAATCTGACAGGCAATGCATACTCACTTTCTCTGCAGTAGAAGGCAGTAATCAACTATGACAGGCACTGTATCCTGCAGAGGAAACATAAAGAAAGCATCAGCCCTCTGCCCCTGTCTAAGGTCCACTGATAAAGGAAGAGGTCTGATCAAGGTCTGCTTGTTAAGATGCTAGAACTTTGGACTACTATGTGACACTATGTGCCAAAAGTCTTTAAAAAACATGAAAACACTTTGATTCAATAATTCTATTTCTGGAAATTTATCTTAAATATATTTAAGAAAAAAGTTAATGCACTAAGGGGTTTACTACGGCTTTATAACAGAAGAAGCAGGAGATAGGAGGGGAAAGTAGAAAAGGGTAAAAAGAAGCCACTAACATTCAGTACACAGCATGGAAAAATAAGTAAATTTGGCCACTTAAATATGCATATAAAATTATGGAGTTTACAACATTAAAATAAACACTAAAAATACATAATTTATCTAAAAACTTTGTAAATTTCCTGGCAAGCACAATGGCCTGAGTTCTACCCCCAGTTCCACCAAAATTATAATAATAATAATAATAATAATAAATTTTAAAAAATAAAAGCACTGTAAAGAAAACACATCAAACTGCCAAAAGAATATAATTGGTTCCATTGGACAAAATAGGTTGTATGTATTTTATCATAATTCTCCAAATAAGCTATATTTCAAGGTTGATTTATCTCAGTTTCATATTTTGTCTGCTCTGTATTTATCATGCATTGATTCATATAAAATAAATGGAAACCTATAATATGGTCTTTGTCAAAGGAAATAGTTTGAAGAAAAGGCAGCTTACTATGATTGTTAACTGTCAACAACCAAGCATCAGATTTTAATAATATTCATTTTCTGCTGGAGATTCTGGTAAGAAAAAAAAAAAAACCCTAGTAGGAGGAGAAAGGGGAAAATAATATATTGGGGGGAAAAAAATATTACATGCTAATATCTACTTGAGAAAAGGTCAAAATTAAGGCCTTCTTATTTGAGAGAGGAATGCAAAGAAAGGCCTGCAACCCTGAAAGAATTAGAAGAGCTATCCCAGATTCATCCTCCTTCCTTACCATCAATACTACTCCTGACTAGATTTATAATCTTTTTTTTTTTTTTTTTTTGGCTGAACCAAGGATAGATTTATAATCTTATTTAGACTTCAAAACACAGAGCCAAAATCAGACTTGAAAAGGGTTAGTGGCTATATCAAATTTCAACCCTGAATGAGAATGGTGGGATAACTTAACAGGTAGGGGAAAAGAGGAATGCAGCTAGAAATTTATTAAAACATTCTTTAAAATACAGCTGAGGGCCAGGGAGATGTCTCAGTTGAATAAGCACTTCCCTGTCAAGTGCAAGGGCCTGAGTTCAATTCCCAGTTCCACAAAAAAAAAAAAAAAAAAAAAAAAAACAGCTGAGCTCCCAGGAAAATATGCACAGCACTCAGGATCTAAAAGTAAAAGAGACCGAAAACCAAAGCAGCAAGCCCCCATGTTGTCACTGACATTATCCTGTAGGTCTGCTGGTCACAGAAAAACCTGGGTTTTAATGCCAGAAAGAGGTGGAAGCCTCAGACCCCCTACAACATAGGGAACTGAAGCAATGGGTCTGCCTTAACACTGTGACCCTTCAAAGCTGTAGCTCCAGCTTCCTGCAGAGGAAGATTACCAGTAATCTGTGGCAGGCAGACCTAGTGGGGGTGAGTCTGTACCTCTAAGAATCTACACTAAAGATCCTATCCTTAGGCAGATGTGGGACTTAACCTTAGTATGGGAATAATCTCGGCAAGAAATTAACCTAAAATGTGATCCTGAAAAAGAATACTCCTGAATCATTTGAAAGAAACAAATTCAAAAACTCATCATAAACAGTCCTGAAATCAAGGAAAATAAGTGCTAGTGATAATTTTTAATATTGAAGATATGCACAAACTACAAAATTTAAAACAGTGAACCACAAATGAATGTTATCAGAAACTAAAAATACAGTTAGCATAACTCTCTAAAACATCAAATAACAGAATTCATTAGTAGAAAAATATGCTTAACATCATTAAAGGTATAAAATACAAAATTAAGAGCCTAAGTCATGTGGGCAGACTGTAAAGTTCAATGAAGAGTGAACATCAGATTAACACATTTGGACAGCTCACTGTAGTGAGTCCAAGAGGTTGCAAAAATAAGAGTAAAGACAAGAATGTCTCTGTAAGCAAGGACAAAAGCAGGAAATAACCTACAGTATGGTGGGACTCGCATCTAAACCCAAAATTCTCTTATGTTTCACATACACCTTGCATACAGCGTGAAGATAATTTTATAGAGTATACTTGCATTTTGACTGCAGCCCAGTACACAAAGTCATACATAGAATTTTCCGTTTATAGTATCACACCACCACTCAAAAGTTTTGTATTTTGAGACATTATATTTAAGATTTTGAGATCAGGGATGCTTAACCTATAGTAATCTGAAACATCTGGGTTAGGGTTAAATATACAGATTTCTACGTTATCAGAGAAAACAATGTACAGGAGTAAAACTGTCCAAGGACAATAAAAAAAGATGAAAAGTACCCAATAATGGACTAAATCCTGGAGAAGCCTGATATCTATGAGGTGGTTAGAGGGTAAAAACGAAGTCCAACTCAGGGACAGGTATGGAGATTTTACAATGAAAGGAACACACATTATAGCCACTGACAGGATACAAGGAACTTTCAAAAGAAAGAAATGCTCATCACTTTTAAAACAGAGCTGAGAAAAAATGAAATCTGAAAACTGTTTCCCGGATTCTGCATCAGGGATACCACTGGTATCTTAAGTAAAACGACGTTTTTATCTTTCTCGATGGATACTAAATACAACGGTGGGCAGGGCCCAGCCTGCAGAGAAATCAGTGCTGAGTGAAGTAATAGGGTGGGGGGAGAATAGAGAAAGGAAAGGAGGAAAGAAAGAGGAGGACAGGCAAAGAGAGAGGGAGGAAGCAAGAGGCAAACTGCCAATCTATGCATAATTTGAGTCCATAAACAAGAAAATTAAAACAGGGAAACAATCAATAGTTCAACATATAATGTATAAAGAAATAAAAAGGAGAAAATGACAAATAATATTTATCCTCAGACTCAATGCTATATATTTGCTAGATTCCAAAAAGAAATAGCCAGGAAAAAAAGATTTGCGATTTCTGAGAGGAAAAAAAAATCTGGGTGTAGACTCTGATTTCCCCACAGCAACACCCAATGCCAGAAGGTAGTGGAGCAATATTCCCAAGATATTTTCCAATAGAAAAGCTAGAGACCAACAATTTAAAGATACAATAACTCAAAGAGTATTATTTTCATGAACCGTTATTGAAAAAGTACCTGAGAAACCAAGAAATGACTGGGAAAATGATAGCAAGAAGGGCTGAATTTCTTTCCTTTTCTTTTTATTTATATATTTGGTACAGGGTCTCACACTATGCAGCCTAGATTCAATGATCCTTCTGTTTCAGCCTCCACGGTGCTGGGATTACAGGCATGCGCCACCATGCCCAGACTCAGTCACCAGCTCAGCCTATGGTGCCAGGGATCAGATCCTGGTCCCTGTGCTTACCTAAGCAGACACTTACTCCACTGAGCTATTTCACAGGCCCAAGAAATGGCTGAATTTCTCATCTCCAAACTTAGGAGGAATGAATATTTCTTGAGTATTTTGACACAGAATCCTTAACTGGCTAGTAATAAAATTGCTTCTCTTGTTAGATATTTGTATATATTTAAGGCTTTAAAGTCTTTAAAGAAGGCAACAGGGATATACAAATACAAAAACTGAGCTCACAGAAAACCTAAATTTAAGCCTGTCACTGAGTGACAGAACAGACTGCTTTAGTGCACTGAGACTATCTTAGCATCTGCCACAAGAAGCTATAACCTCTGGCCTCTATTTCATGGGGATGATCTGAAAATAAATGGGATAACAAATGCTGCAGATCCCTTTGATTTTCAGAACAACAGCATTAATCCTCTCAGTTTATATTCAAAAAGTCATTCAGGTAATAAAAACTTAATTTGTACAATTTCCATGTGCTGTGAGAGGCAAGCAGAGCTCACACGCGTCCTTCCCCCATTTTCCTATCCTCAAATTTGCTCAGGGGAAGTGTAGGCTAGACAAGAAAAATGCCCAATATTTCACTCTGGTTCGTTTTTCAGTCACTCTCCATATAGCCTTTTAATACAATATATGCTCACAGCTGCTATTATAGTGGCCTTGAATGATGAATTCTCAGGCAAGTATTAAATGAAGCCCAAAGGAGAGCTTGATATAAAGTAACATAAAGCTTCTTTAAGATCTTCTAAGATTACGTATGTTTGAAATCGATTTAGCTTGATCCACATTATTAAAATGCTTTGTATTTATTTACATCTCAACTATGCATATAGCATCATAATATACTGCTTTCATCATTAAGTGACCAGCGTCTGAGTTTGGGAACACTGTAATTCAAACCAATTAGTTTAATAATTCACATATTTACCATGGTTATCCTAAAATTAATTCATTAGATTTTTCACTTCCAAATATATTTATCTTCTAAACTCATTAATTGCTCTGTCCTCTGTACTTCAAAGTGATTTACAACTCAGAGATTACAACTCTAAGATTACCAGAGAAAAGTGAAATTATGTGAGGTTATTAAGGAATATTGTGGGATGAAACATAATCCAGTTTGTACAGGGTCAATCAACATCTTAAACCAGAGAGCCTGGGTCTCTTATGGCTCTACGATATTAGGTAAGTCAGACTGTGTGTGTCCATTAATATGGTAGCATACAGATATACAATAAAAGTTATCTTTTAAGTATGTTCTAGGTATTAAGTAAGATGGTTGTCAGGCATACAGCATTTAATAATATTAACCATCAATATGGAGCCAGGTGTAGTGGTGCATGCCTGTAACCTCAGCAATCAGGAACTGATGCAAGATGATTATCAGTTTGAGGCCAAAAGGAGCTATATAAGTAAGTTCAAAGCCAACCTACACTATCTCCTCTCTCTCTCTCTCTCTCTCTCTCTCTCTCTCTCTCTCTCTCTCTTTCTGCATGATTATAAAGATATGGGTTGCAAATACTAAATTGTACAACTGACTCTCAGTTCAAAACTCCTGGAGTTAGATATAAAACATACTTTCAAAGAAAATTTATGTATTTTTAAACATTCCTTCAATAAATATTTATTAAAGGCAATAAACTAGATTCTGAACTACAGTAGTGACAAAAACCCAACAAGAACCCTGAACTTATTATGCAGAACTTACAATCTCCAGACTAATCAAGTATAACTGTGAAAGACTGACACTAAATGAGTTATTACAATGCACAGTATTTTTCCAACTAATGAATCTGTCTGAATCTGAGAGTCAGTTAAATACAGATCTCAAAGTAAAGAGGAGCTCGTGAAACTAAAAAGAACTGGTAAATACAAAAAACCAGGGGCAGTTAAACACAGGTGTATCACTCGACCTTAAAAACGATCAGAAAATTTAGTCCTTACTCCAAAGTCATTAAGACATCTTAAAATCAGAGTAAGATCATATCTAGACTTGATACGTATATTTCTCTAGCTACCATGTGGACAATGGAATAAAGTACAGGAAAAACAATGAGGGGGCAATTATAATGTACAAAGAGAGATGATAGTCTCATGGATTAGGACAATGGCAAAATTCAAGATATAATATAAACAGATTAGAGGAATAGTCAGAAGGTAGACATGGAACAAGTGAAAGCCAAGAGTCACTCAAACTGCTTTAGGTAATGATGGGTTCTTTCACTAAAAAAAGGAATGAGTTCTCAGTACCTATAAAATATACAAATAGAGATATAACTAAACAGACCTCCAAATCTCAGGAAAACAACCATGGCAGGAGACACTTCTTAGTCATCAGTCTATTCCCCAAAGGAAAAGAACGTACAGTAATGATCCTTAAAGTTAATGCGTTTAGGAGTCACTTTGGAGCTGATTACAAATCTTGGCCACCAATCTCAGAGTCTGACTCAGTAGGTATGGGAAATAACTCAAGAAAAAGCACTTTTAACAATATTCTGAAATAACTTCAAAGCAAATGGTTATCCAGGAATCTTGAGAAATAATGATACAAACATAGAAGAACATTGTAAAAAAGTTGAACACTTATTGGTTGGGAAAACAGACAGAAAGCAAATAAGCAGAGCGATAGGGAAAACACTGGAAGGTATGATCCAGCCACATCAAGCAAACATCTGTTTCAACAAGTCATTAATGAGTTGCTATGCTACTACATGCCTGTAATTCTAAAAAGAAAGAAAAAAAACTGGGGATGTAATTCAGTGTGAAAGCCTTAGGTTTAACTCACAGTACTTGATGAAAAAAGAGACATTAATGTGTTGAAGGCTTCTGAGGATCAAAAAGATGAGGATCTGTAAATTCAAAATAGTTAAGATACATATACAGCTACATTCTCTTAATTCAATGAATAGAGAGATCTGTTCTAATAGTGTTTGTAAATAGGATACCATGTCTGCATCTTGTACAATAAATAACCACTAAGAAAACAATATGCAATGTATTGATTATTGCAACTGTCCTACTAATTTGATTTGAAACTGTCTCATTGCTATTTGTTTTTCAATAAAATTATGGGGGGAAAAAGATGATCTAAAGAGTCCACAGAATTTACAGACATGGCACAAAGGAGGCATCTCTGCAGATATTTGGCTGACAGCAGAAATGAGAAGCCTAGGAATTTACAGACATGGCACAAAGGAGGCATCTCTGCAGATATTTGGCTGACAGCAGAAATGAGAAGCCTAGGACATTAGGGATGGAGTTTGGGAAAGACAGGATTTGTTTGTTGAATTTGACTTTGTTTAAGGTGGAGAATACGTGGACATATATAAATGTAATGATGTAAACGCAGAAGAATCAGCCTCTAAGGGAAAGTGAACCTCTTTTAAAGACTGAAATTGAGGAAGCAGGCATAAGTGCCACCTGCTGGCAAAAACAAATTCTCAGTATTCTGATGGATGGAAACCACTCTTACTAGGAATTTCAACTAATTGAATTAGAGGCTACCTGTGTTTCCAATAGAAGAAAACTATTCTCCTGAATGAAATAAATTGTCTCCCCACCTAGACATCTGCACTGAATTAAGAATGCATTATTGAAAATTTATGCAAAGTCACTGACAAATGACTAATAGTGACTCAGACTATGCAGCAGTAAGTACCTGAGGTTATGATTCTGTTGGGTCTTGTGATATAAACAATCATCATGAAACTATGTGAGATATATACCAGGCTTCGGCTTTTTTAATATACCTACATGAACTTCCATTCAAAACCTTCTTGGTGCTCATGAAAATGATACAAAGTAAGCACTGCTACTCTACAGCAAAGTGTAACACTGCAGAAGTGGCTCCCAAAGCTGATGGCTTAGTTTCAAGTCCTAGCTCTATCATTTTCTAGCTAAGTGACCCCAACCAAGTTATTTAACCTCTCTGTGCCCCAATGTCATTTATAAATGTGAATAATCCTACCCTTTAGAGATATGATAAGAATTAAATGAGTTAAAATATGCATAAAGGGTACTTCAGTTTGAATATAGTTTGAGAGCACCCCCCAAAGGTTCTTGTGCAGTGGCTCAGTCTGCATACAAGATATGCTGCTCAGACAGTTCTGCACCCTTTCTTTCTGCCATCTGCTTTGCTCCTAGGTTATCTATTTTCATAATTTTATCTGGGCTTATTTCTCCTCTACTGAAAAATTTAATAACTCTACAGTCAAACAACACTAAAACTCCACCAGAAGCTCAATATTGTGGTATTAAACACTACATGTCAAAACCCCTATACCATCCCCCTCGATATCATCCAACTCTTAATTATCCCACCCATCTTTGGTTCCAAATAGCTGAGCATCAAATGAAACAGGTAGGACCTGTCCCTGCCCTGTGGATCTTCAAAAATTTCTTTGAAATATTTCTATCCAAATGTAAGAAAAATATTTTGACTTGACTGAAAACTGATCATGAGTATTATATCCACTATTGCCCAGTGCCTAAGTTCGATGGCCAGCACAACAAATCAAAACAAAACCAAGAAACAGTAGATGTGACCTGCAAAACCTATCATCTAGTTATTACAAAAAAAGTTTGTAAGACACTCAAATATTTGTTGAAAGAGGAGGTGAAGAAGAGGAGCACTAAGGAAGGAGAAGGAAAAACAGATTTGCAATAAATGTGATTGGAAACAAGAAAGATAAATACCTGTGTAATAAATATGCAACCTTTAAAATGTCATTAGCTTTGATTTACATTAAATTCCAAGATAAACTAATGACCTTTTATTAGCATAATTTATATTTTTAAAACTAATCTATACTTGAGTCAGAGATGCTCCTAAGAGAATTATATTTAAACCTTAGTGGTATCCTCCTTTGACTGGTCCCACTGACCATAAGTGTTAGTCATCAACAAGGTGTCAGCCACTGTAAGCTGTCAGTTTACAATGTGAAGGATACACATGTCCCTCGCTTCCATATCACCAAATTGCTGAGCACTGAGTAATACTCCCTATTTTATTCACATGTTCCCACTTGACCATATAACAACTTTTTCAAAATTCAGCCATTTAATCAAGCCCTGAAATAAAGCTTTGAATACTAAAAAGAAAAAAAACTGACATACAAGGTATACCTGAAAATGCTGCTCCATCACTTGGATTTTTCCCTGCTCTGGGCACTTTTTCAGAGCACGATCTGCATAATGGAATAGAATTTCTACCATCTGTAAGGAAAATAGCATTCAGTGAAATAAAAACATGTCTCTAAAGTTTTTTTAAAGTTAATGTATGTGCTCCTCCTCCTAAATAATATATGATCGGGTTCGTTATTGTACTAAAAATACAACTGGAACTTTTAGTGGCTAACTTGTTTTTAGTTCTTCCCTACTTTCTTTTCACCTCAGAGATGATACTAATTTGCTCATCTTTGCTAAGGAATATCTCTCCACATTCTGGGTCTCAATATAGTAATATCTACAATGCTCAGGAAATAAGAACTGAAGTTAAATTCTTCAATAGTCCTTTGGTGAAGTCTTTCCCTAGTCCGAGTGCACGAGCAAATCACTCATGAACCCAGATCCCCAGCATTTCCTCCTTTCTGCAGCCTTTTAGCTATTTTGTTATTTTATTATGAAAAATGGACAGTGCTTCAAAAGCATTGAAGCTGATACTGAAGAATTATAATTGGACCTATTTTTATATACGGTCTCTAAAATTGTAGCTATTTATTCAATCACGTCTAAAGAAATTAGCAAACACAAAAGCATCTGTACCTAATGAAGACTCCATTAAATTACTCACCCTATCTGCAACAACAGCCTTTCGCTTACTGACATCCCCTGATAAGCCTGCAGAGAAACCAAATTCAACATAAAACAAAAATTACTGCATATTTCTCAGGAGAGAGCCTGTGTTCTGCACTTCTCTTCACAACTTGTGCTAAGGGATATAATTACAACTACCCTTAGTATCAAAAATACTGGGATAAATAATATTGGGAATACCTCAAATCTATCAAACCAGGTAGCATATCGATATAGTTCTGTTTTCATTGTAAATTTTCCTTATGAAAGTTTTTTACTTACCTACTACTGCCTTTGCTTTTCCTTCATGGAAAGACCATGCAAGGGCCAAGGCTTCTGTGAGACAATCTTGCTTCAAGAGATGATCCACTCTCTAAAATGAATAAGTGAAAGTCAGGTCTCTTTGATCAATCATCAGTGAGAATTCCTACTCCCTACTATCTTTCCATAATTCACTGCTTGGGAGTTAAAATTATTTCAATAACATTAAAATATTATTTTAACACGGGACTTTTTCTGCAGGATTACCAGAAGATGCCACTATCATATTTTTAAGAAAAATAGTTTCTTACAGCACTACATAGTACAAAGATTACATAGGCTACTATGGAGAGCCAAAGGGCCTAAATATGAAGAAGCAAACAGCAGCAATGTCATTATAGCAGAAATGGGTAGTCATTTATCACAACAATAGTCCCACCTACTTAGATATAAACCCCAAGTTTGAGACAGCAATACATCAGCTAAAAGAAATTTCTAAGACTTCCCTTGACTTGGGGCAATTAATAAAACTATAGTCAATGACAAATGCAATGTCTTCTGTTACTATTTCTGTGATGTGGCCTTAAAAGGTAGGGGCTTGTGTTCATTTTTTCCTCTGTCTTTACTTTGTTCCTGATCATAAACTTGATAGTTGGAGCACTAGCATCACACTGGACTACAAAATGACCTTGAGACTAGAATTCAAACACAAAGATGATGGAACAGGATAGCATACTGAAGACCATGGAGCTCCCTAACTAGTCCTAGACTGTCTACCCCACGATTACTTTCAGATGAGAAAGAAATCTTGTTTAAATCTTTTATGAATTTCCTGATATATATAGCCAAACCTAACACTAACTCATATAATCATTTTTGGAAGTTAAGCACCTAATGGTTACAATGGTTTTTATGTAAGTTTCTTGAAGAGCAGAAATCCAAATACTCAGCAAAGTCAAAACAAAAGTATTTTACTTTTGCTCTTTAATTTAGGGTTTTCTCATATAAGAGAAATCAAGTGATATATAAGCTTGTTTGTTCAATTTACTTCACTTTTGCAAATGGGAGGGGGGCCCAGGAAATGTAGGGTTGGGGAGGTATATGAGGGGAAGGGGATGTAAAAAGAACTGAGACGGGTTGTATGCATGTACCAACTCTCCATGATGAATGTAGTAAGTACTACAAACATACTAATATACAAATTTTAAGATAAACATTACGATACTATCAACTCAGTAGCTCTAATAACAAAATTATTTTGAACTCACTTCTCTCCAGCTTCTCAGCATCATTACATAAACAGACTGAAAAACAAAGAGAAGAAAATTAAAATTCTCATTTTTAACAGACTTGTTCAGAGACATAGTTGTTTTGTATTTGATTTTAGATTTTATTTTTCACACTACAATTTACAAGCTGATCTTAGTGTTTATTAAAGGGTTCATATTTAAGAGTAAACCAAACAAACACTGAAATGAAAATAAGATACAATCAAAGGAGTTAATACCACAGACAAGGAAAAAAGAAGCCCAAGCTCATCTTCCTTTCAATTGACTTGACTATATTTTAGTTAATTTTCTTTTCAATTTAATAATCTTTTCTTCCTTTCTTCTCTCTTTCTTTTTAACAGTGCTAGGGATCAAACCCTGGGCTTCATGCATGGTTGAAATTTTTAATAATGAAACATGTTTCTTCATTTAAACTGAAAATAAGTAAAAGCACAGGAACAAACTGATATACAGAAAGTTCCCTATTCCAATGATTTCTATTCTAAGTTGAATGCCTCAAAGCATTTAAATGTACCCTAAACTACCTAAGCTACACACCATGTTAATTGTATGGTAACTACACATGATTATGTATCATCCTCATTATTAAAATGTTAAGGAAGGTTATGAAAGTATATCCCTGAATCAAGAAAATGAGTAATGAGGTATGATGATAAATATCCTTAATCTCAGCCCTCTAGAAGGTTGAGGAAGGGGGATCCCAAATTTAAGCCTAATCTGGGCAATGTAGAAAGACCCCATTTCAAAATAAAAAAGGCTAGAGAAAACAGCTCAGTGCTAAACGTCCTATCCACTAAAAGTGGATGAAAGAAATCAATGAACTAAAAATTGTGACTGCTTCATATTAACTTTCAGATCATTACTACTCAGTGTGCATTTTACAATACACTATCCCTCTTTACCCATAACTGCCTTCAGCCCCTGTTACACACAAATGCCAAGAGTGAAAGGGCTTACTTTCGTCCCCAGATAAAAGATCTGACCACCACAGCTACTGATGGATTGGTAACAAGCCTTCTCTCCAACCAAAGCCTGAAAAAAAATTAAGGCAAAAAGCAAACGCATTAGATTTTTGTAGTTGCCCTAGATTATAAGGTTGAAAAGTTCTACCTGAGTCCCTGTTTGCTAAGTTTTTAGACCAGAAATGGATACTGAATTTTGTCAAATGCTCTTTCTGCATTCATGGAATTTTTTTTTTCTTTTCAACCTACTAGTATGATAAAGAAGATTGATTTTCAAATGTTACCTTGGGTAAACATCATTTGCTCTTGATTTATTACTTCATTTTTTTCTCACTATTGGTTTCTATTTGAAAATATTTGGTTAGGGATTTTTGCTCATGAGATTAGTCGGTCTATAGAGTTCTTTATTAATTCTTTGGTTTTATTATCAGTTTACCTAGCCTTATAAAATGAGTTAAGAGTACTCTTTTCTATTTTCTAAAGAACTTTGTGTAGAACTAATATTGGCCCTCACATTTGTATCTTTGTAATATCTTTCATGCCTCTATTTGACTTTTTGGGTTGTGGCTGTAGGGGCTGTTTCTATTTAACTTTTTGGACATATAACTTAATAACTATTATAATAGTCCTAGTCTACTAATTTTTTTTAATGTATGAGTTATTTAATTAGGTTCTTAGTAAGAAATTTAGAACACTAATTTATGA
This sequence comes from Ctenomys sociabilis, assembly GCA_004027165.1. Lineage (NCBI taxonomy): Eukaryota > Metazoa > Chordata > Mammalia > Rodentia > Ctenomyidae > Ctenomys > Ctenomys sociabilis. The sequence goes on from PVKA01011205.1 coordinate 16,135, forward strand.
GGACAAATTCCATTTGTCAGAGCAAAAATGGATCACAGGTAGCCCTGGAGCTGAGGAACAGCTTTGGTTTTTGTTAAAATCTGTGAGTCCACCGCTTTCTGATTCACCTTGCGCTGCTCTGAAATCTGGTATCTCTCTTTCTCAGTGTTGAAGATGTTGCCCTCCTGGTGCCTGGGTTTCTGCAGTTTCTTCTTCTTCTTGAAGTAAGCATCAGTGAGGTGTTTGGGGATTCTCACTTTGTTGATGTCAACTTTTGTAGAGGTGGCAATGACAGATTTCTGGTGTGTTCTTCATAGAGGAACACGATTAAAGCTCAGAGGCCCAGTCACAAGTAGCAAGCCATTGGCCAGCTGCTTCAGCAAGACCACTCTCTTGCCTCTGTGATGCAGGTGAGGATGATCAAGATGGTGCTGGGAGTGATGCGAGCTTAAAGTTTCCACACAGGCTGACTGAAGGGTTTCTTGCCATGGCTCAAGCAGCAGGGTAGTATCTAGGCATTTTTCAAAGCTTAACCACCCAGATACCTCCATTTTTGTCCCTACCAACTGATTTTGTGATTGTAGCAAGAACTTTCTCCTTTTCTTCTCAACCTTTGATTTAGCAGGTGTGTACTTCCTCTTGTACAAAGCCTTTCTGAAATACATAGCAGATCAGGAGTATCTACCAATTCCTCTAACCAAACAAAATTTCAGCTGCAGGGGGGCTGCCCCTTCTTGGACATTTTGCCTTCACCTTACCCTTTTTATTAGTATCACTGGCAAAAGCCTTCTTGGCTTCAGGTTTCTTCTCTTTAGTGTCTGGCTTCACAGTTTTTTCACCAACCATCTTGCAAGATGAGAAAGAGCTAGTCTACTAATTCTAACATCTGTGTTAAGTCGCAGTTAACTTTGATTTTTATCTTCACTATAGATTGTATTTTTCTATCTCTGGCTGGGGGGCAGAGATTGTGAATTTTACATTTTGGGTTCTAAAAATTCCTATTTCCTACCTGTCTCTAGTTATCTATCCCTTAAATCTATAAGTTTTGGCCACTAAGTTAAACTTCTTAAAAACTTTTTTTAATATAAATTCTTTCTCACAAATTTTTGTTTAAAAATGAGAATGGTGGTATTAAGTGAAACGGTCACATTTCTGAAAAAAGGTAACAGGGATATTTGGCTCACATACTCAAATACCTATAAAAACATCCACATCCATATCAACCTAGTGATTTTTTAAGAAATATCTCATAAGAGGAAAATAAAATAAAATAAATAAGAGGAAAATAAATTCTCAAATTTTCTATTTCAGAAAGAAAAACAACATAGCAAATTTATCAAAGCAAGACTAAGATAACGGATTTCCCTTACCAGTGCTTGGCTAACATTTCCTCCAGTGGCAAGTGACTTGAAATGGCTACTATTATAAACCAACTGAACTTCTGAGATCTCTACTGTTTCCAGTTCCTCTTGTGTCTGGCGGTCAATCACATGCAACTTCTCCACGCTATCCAAGAGCACAACTGTGCGTGAGTTTATCCACTGCAATGTAAGCACCCAGTAAAACAAAAATGAGGTCCAATTCACATAATAAATTGGGACAAGAAAAAAACCTGAGTACTCAGTTACATTGAGAACCTTATCCATTTAATGACTTGCATGGAAACACAATCACAGCAAAAACTACTCAGGGGCAGCCCAGAGAAAACACAATACTGACTTTAAATAGTGTTAACATGACACTTTGACCCAGGCCTGGTGATACATGCCTATAAACCCAACACTCTAGAGACTAAGGCAGAAAGATCACTGTGAGTTCAAGGGCATCCTGGGCTACACAGTAAGTTCAAGGCCAGCCTGAATTACATTGGACAACCATGCATCAAACTAATAATAATAATAATAATAAATTTTAAAATGACACTTTGATAGGGTAAGAGATGACCAAGAGCTATGATAGAAGGTTAACTATCCCTTATTTGGAACATTTGGAACTTGAAATATTGGGACTGAAAAAACCTATACATACATACATATAATGAGATACCATGAAAAAAGCTATCTATTTAAACATAAAACTCATTTCTGTTTCATACACACATGGTCTTAAGGTAATTTTATTCAATATTTGCAATCCATCAGACCATAACCCGTCACATGGTATTAGGTGTGGAATTTCCTACTTATGTCATGTTGGTGCCTAAAACGTTTTGGATTTGACTATTTCAGCTTTCAGATATTCAGATTTTTCTGTCTTAAGCATGCTAGATAAAGAACACTTAACTCGTAACTTTTTTCCATATATGTTTCATAAAATAATTTTGTTCTAATTCTTAAAAGATGGTCAACCTACGTTTCTAAATCAATAGTCTACAAGTGAGTTTAAAAATATTATATGGTACGGCATGCTGGTACAAGCACGTAGTCCCAGAAATCAGGAGGCTAAGGTGCACAGTTCTCCTAAGACCAGGTATTTAAGAGTAGTCAACACAACATAGGGAGAACTTGTATTTTTAAAAAAAAAAAAGTGTGACTAAATTAGTAATCCAGGGCCAGGGAGATGGCTCAGTGGAAGAAGTGCTTCCCTGGCAAGTACAAGGGCCTGAGTTCAATCCCTAGTTCTACAAAAAAAAAAAAGATAAATTAGTAATCCATATATTACAAATAAAATATTTATATCCTGAAAAATTCTGTGTTATCAAGTTGGAAGGAAAGAACAAGGTTTTTATATGAGAAAAGGAGCCATTTCCTTCTATTTAGGGTTGACTATAGTCATGTACATATACAAAGCTTCACTGGATACCAGATACTTTTATGCTAAAACCAGTAATGACAGAAGCCCAGATGTAGTATAACCACGCTATTCTCAAAATTAACACATTATCTGAAAAAGAAAAACTCATATAAAATGAAATATTTGGGGGCAAGTGAGACAGCTCAGTGGACTAAGCACCTGCTTAGGCAAGCACAGAGACCTGGGTTCAATCCCTGGCACCACAGGCTGTGCCAGCCCTGCCCCTGGACACACTGAACTAGACACTGAAACCTGGCATGGTGATGTACATCTGTAATCCCAGCACTGGAGAAGCTGAAAACAGAAGGCTCACTATCAGTCTGAGTTGCACAGTGAGGCCCTGTACCAGACACATTAAAAAAAAAGAAAGAAATCATCAATTTTTTTAAACCAAGATGTCACTCAGGACTGAGATGCAACATACAGATAAAATTCAACAAAATTTTTTGGCATAAGAAAAAAACTGGTAACATAAATCCTGACAAGTTCAGAAGTACACAAATGTGTTTCTAGAAATAGTAGATAAATGATCCTGAATAAACCTACCTATATTCTTCTGAACCCAAACTGTGAGAGGCATAATCCTTCCAGTGTTCAGAAGAATCTCCAGCCAAAAGACTATAATTATGTGGCACCATAACAAACTCAGACCTTACTTGATTATTATAAGCAGTACTTCATGTTTTCTACATTCATATTGAACTTAGTGGTCATAGTTCATGACAGAAATTCTGGTAGCTTTAACGCACAATGGATGCAAAATAACTGCATGAAATAAATGGGAACATTTAATTTGAACAACACTCACTGTAAAGTTGATGAGATCATAGTACAGGTGAAGATACTTTTGCTTAGTAACATGTATTGCTCCAGATTCATCTCTCTTAACCTGACAATGAAATGAAGACAATCAAAGCATCAGTTATTAGAGGACTTTTAAAAATATTTAATTAGGGCTCGGGAGATAGCTCAGTGGTCTAAGAGCCTGCCTGGTAAGTGCAAGAACCCAGTTTTGACCCCCAACACTGTACACAGTTCTGGCCACTGAAACTGGGCATGATGGTGCACGCCTCCTGTAATCCTGAAGCTAGGGAGGATAAGAATTGAAAATCACTACAAGTCCTAGTTTACCTAAGTAAAGTATAATTACCTGCTCAGTGTAGATAAACCAAACAAAAAAAAGTAATTAGAGAAACTATTTCATAAATGAAAAAGGTCATTTTCTCTATGATCTGTTCCAAAATCCAAGACATGTGTGGCTAATAGTATACTTCTCTGTACTGGCAAACATCACACCGTAATTTGACATTTCTGTCGTAAGTCAAAACAACCTAACTTCATCATATCAATAATTATATTAGGACTGGGGAGAGAGATCAGCAGAATAAGCACTTGCCTGGCAAGTCCTGAGTTCAATCCCCAGTACCCAAAAAAAAAAAAAAATTATATTACAAAAAAAAAAAAAAAAAAACCTTAAAAAATGTTTTAAAAAACCTTTCTGGGGCTGGCTAGATAGCTCAGCAGACTAAAGTGCCTGCTTAGGCAGAGCACAGCAGCTGGGGTTCAATCGCTGGGTATACTGTGCTGGCCCCGCCCCCAGGGCACACTGAGACTGGGCGTGGTGATAGGCCTATCATCCCAGCACTTGGGAGGCTGAAAACAGGAGAATCACTATAAGTCCGATCTACATATTGAGACCCTACAGACCCTGTACTAAATACAAGGTTTGGAAGACTTTGTAAGGATTTAGATGAACTAAAGTCAGAACTCAGAACTGAGAACTCTGCAGCCCAAAACCTAGGTGTTGCCTTTCAGCTACCTTTCTCCCTTCAGTTGAGTTGCATCACCAAGTCTCTTGACTTTCTCTGTTGCTGCTTCCCCAGTCTGAACTGCATCTGCTGTGCTTGTTTCAGCTGCACATCTACAAAGCTATGTGTCTTCCTGGACTAGATGCTGCATCAGTCCCCTAAGTAGTCTGACCTCAACAATGAAAAAGGAAAAAGTGAAAGAAAGTAGAGGGGAGGGCAATGGAGGGAAGGGGAGGGGAGGGGGAGGGAGAGGGAAGGGAGGGGAGGAAAGATTGAGCTGAGTGTGTTAACATGGAAATGAAGTTGGGTTTCAGGGATGTTCTCTAAGTAGATGGCAGGTTTGATGTACAAATGAGAATTTTAGGATAGAGAAAACAGTTGAAGCTCTGAAGATCAAAAGTTACAGCATACCTGATTTATGAGCCAGTGTTCCGTTACTATAACAAAGTCACTTACATAATCAATTTAAAAGAGAGCAGGTTGATTTTGGCTTATACTTTCGGAGATTTCAGTCCATAGCTATGTGGCTCTAGGGCTATTTTAATATTTAAAATATTTAATATCTCCTTTTTAATATTTTTCCTTCTAAAATGCAAAGATATGCACATAACCTTGGGGGACACTCATACAGGAAAAGAAAAGAGGAAACAAGAAAGGCACATAGTTAGGGGAAATGAGGCAGTATCATCTGACACAGACCAACAGAAGGAAAGCCTTCAGTACAGTATTATTCCAGGGTCATGCTAACAGCACAGCAAGATTAAGAAAGAGGAAGATCAAAGAGAAGACAACTGTATGTAGCAAGAAGTAGTTCTTTAGAACCTTTTTAGGCAACTACTTAAGAGTGGGCTGGGAGTAAAAGTTAGACTATAGAGTTTTATTAAAGAAATAGTTCTCCACATGAACAGACTTGATATGGTTACATAGTGTCTATAAGAAGTAAATTAAAGAAAGCCTTTTGGGGAGTTGTTTGGTTTTTGTTTTTATTTTGAAGATGGAGAATTCAGAAACATACTGGAGGGCAAAGGGAAAAAGGCCTTTCAAGAGGAGTGACTGAATATGCCAGCAAAGGAGGACAACATTAAACTGGTGTGGTGGAGGGGAAGAATTAAGAGTTTATAGAAGTAAAGTGATTTTCTTTAAGGATTTTAGAAAATCTTAGGGGAATAGGTAATGTTGGCATTGATCTTCCAAGTTTATGAAACACTTTCAACATGTGTAGCATATAAAACCACTTGGTATTGACTTGTTTTCATTTTACAGATGTGGAGACTGAGAAAGAATAAGTGATTGCCCTTGGTCACACAGCTGTAATAGTGGAACTTACACTTAAACACATGGCTCTAGATCTTACTTTACCAGAATATCCTTTCTGGTAGGGCAAGTGAATTAGTAGACAGCGCTGTATGAAGGGCCTCACATGAAGCGGCCTTGGTTTTTCATTAAGGTATCCAGTTAGGTTACTGTGAGTGATGGGATTAAATGGCAAAGTGGAATTGAGACAAAGACACCAAGCATAGCCCTGAGAGCCATGTGCAAGGAAACACAAACTAAATTGAGCATGATGAATTTCAGGTGGTCAGGTGTAGCTTATGCTTTATTTTGTTGTTATTTTTGTTTTTTGCAGAACCAGGGATTGAACTCAGACCCTTACGCTTGCCAGGGAAGCGCTTATTCCACTGAACTATCTCCCCGTGGCTGCTTTATTGTTTTTCTTCAACATTCTATTATCTTAGAACAGAAGTGGAAAAAGTAAATTACAGGGATAATTGGGCATTATATAGTATGTATGTACACATGTACAAATGAAGTACTAATATTAGAGATCTTCTTGGAAAATTTTGGGTTATATGAACTACAATATTTTCGTTCACAAAAGTCTAGTTTTGTCAGTGTAGCTGCTGCTGCTTTTCTTTCTTTTCTTTCTCTGCCTCCTCTCCTATTCCTCATCTTCTTTCTCTTCCTCTTCCCTATTTTTAATGAACTTTTTTTTTTTTTTTTTGTGGAACTGGGGATTTGAACTCAGGCCCTTGCACTTGCCAGGGAAGTGCTTATTCCACTGAGCCATCTCCTCAGCCCCTTTTAATGAACTTTTATTTGGCTTATCATATCATTTTCTACTCTAGCTAAATAAATTTTTTAAATGTATTTAGTATTCTTATCTCTTTGCTGTCTAATTTATATCAACCCTCAATTCTCATTAAATAGGTCAATGTTTAAACTGTTCTCTGTAGTAGTAAAAAATAGGCTCATTTTATCTTTCAAACAATAGCATAAACTATATAAAAGAAATGTTTTATACTTCCTTTGTTTTCTGATCCTATCATAGTGTAAAGATCACAGTAGGTACTGAATAATAATTATTTCCTAATAAATACATTGATACATATGTAGATGTCATTAATACAGATATGCTCACATTCATATTTTTATTTCTTTATTTATTTTTTGGCAGAACCGGGAATTGAACTTAGGCCCTTGCACTTGCCAGGGAAGTACTTATTCCACTGAGCCATCTCCCCGGCTCCCCTCTCACATTCATATTTATACACATGAGTAAATCATTATTAGTCCAAAGGAGATGAAATTAAGAAATCATGAAAGATTATAGAGCTGAGTGACAGTGATCAGTTTTTTCTATTAAACATTAAAGTCTTAAATAAAATTAAATATTGTCTCCAAAGGTTTATGATATTAAAATAGACTTTTGTGACCTAATATTCAATTACTGATAAGTCAAAAAAAGACTTTGTAATAGACCCACCACATTAGAACTTACCAGTAGAAAATGAACAATATCTCCTCTGCAGAAAGCAAGCATGGGGTTCACGCAGTTATGTACAGCCACAAAGTGCCAGGCTAGCAATGGAACACTGGACGGATCCATCTAAAAAAGAATAAAATGCACAAAGCCTGAGTTTAAACTCCAGTATCACAAAGAAAAGAATAAAAAAGAAAGAAGAAAGAATACCTTATCATACTAACAGAAGAATAAAGCAAAAACTGTTTACAACCAGCTTACAACTAGTGCTCCTTGATAAAACGTTTCCAGGTTTCTCCTAAAAATTCCAACAAAGCAAGAACAGATTGGGCAAGGTCATATGATAACTTCCTAGGCTGATGGTAACACTCTATCTTGATAAGGGTTTGGACTACAAAACTGTAAGCATCTGCCAATGTTCAGCAAATGTACACTCAAGATTCATGTAGCACTGTATATAAATTTTACATAAAACCCTAAACAAATATTAAACTGTAGATGATGACACAGGGGGAAAAGTATTCATTTCTGCCCCTTACTCTAATACAAAAATCTAAATACATAGTCTGATGGGTACATTAAGACAGACTTACTAAGAAACTACCATAAAATGGTAATAGTAAAATTTAGCTGACAGGTACACACGTATTTAATGAAAACATCTTTTCACTTCGGTTTTTAAAAATACTTAATAAAATGTTGGGGAAAGTACCAATGAAACGTAAGAAAACACGCAAAAATACTTCCATGATAAAAACCTCAATTAGCCAATGAAGCTAAACTAGCAAAAGTTAATGGAAATTTCAGCCAGCATTGCCCCTTAAAGGACAGAAATGTTTTTTCTTGTGCCCAGAATTCCCAGGGTACCAATAAGAAAACAAGAATGATCTTTCTTCCTTCTGAAATAGCTCAAGCTGTGTACCACCACTTTCCCAGCCATCCTACCAACTTTTCCTCACACACAGAATAGAAGATCACAGCTCTCTAAAAATGATCAAGCAGATAAAGAAGGGAACCTGGAGTCTAAATAACACAGCTGCCTCAGTATCTGTCAACTTGAATACTCAAGTCCAGAATAATCAAGTCTCTTAATAAAACTGTATAACATCTACATATAACCTATGCACATCTTCCTGTACATTTTAAATCATCTACAGATTACCTATAATACCTAATACAACATAAATTAAGCGTAAACAGTTATATTAAATTGGCTAGACAATAACAAGAAAGGATGCACATGTTCAGTATAGATGCAACTGGGGGCTTTTTGGTGTTTTGTTTGTAGTACTAGGGGTTGAATTCAAGGCTTTTGCAATAAACGACATCTCTAGTCCTGTTTTTATTTTGAGACAGAGTCTCTCTAAGTCACTAAATTGCTCAAACTTACTTTCTGTTTGCTTTTTTCTGAATATTCATCATGTATCACTGGTTGAATCTATGAAAACAAAAACTACATATAGACAGGGCCAACTGTACTTTCTGATAAGTATCATCCCCTAAAATAACATATCAGAAGTAGATGCTAAAAAAAAAGCATACATGGTAGTAATATATGTATTGGATACTATAGTGGGATGTACTTGCTCAGTGTCCCTGCAGGATGGCAAGTAGGATCTGCTTCATCAAGGCCATCACACAAAACAAATGCCCTTCAAACATTAAAAATCAAGCCTGGGACTCAATATATCATCTTATCCTTCAGCTTTAAATCCAATAAGGGAATATTACTGCCCTTAAAAGAGCAAAGATAAGGCTAGGGAAACTCTGCATGAAGTTAAGTATAACCACAAAACACCAAGATGCAATATACAGGTTCTGTCAAATTGGGGTTAAAAACAATAGCCAGACATACACTTAAAGTATGAAAGGCAGAGAGTAGAAGAACTCATGATTCCCAGTCATCAACTCATCCTACTTTGGTCAACTTAAGGTAGGTCTAAACACATCAGCAGAGTACAGCACTGACTTCCATTCTTCCTAGATTTTTGACAATCTCATAAAATTTGCCCTTTACAAGTCACTTTTCCCAACCTCCTGACACAGTCCTTCCTTCATCTGCTGACAAGATGGAGACGCATACTCACACGTCCATAGGGAAAAGTCATCCACACTTTCAAGGATGGTTTCAATCCAATGACCAGTATCTTTTGGGGAAAAAAAAATATTTTCAATATCTACTTTGTAGCTTATGTTCAAAGCCACCAAAAGTTACAAGTGTCATCTTCTAAATACACCTACCTTTGTTAAGGATGCCATGGCCAATAATGAGAACTGTGTGATAGGATGTTCTTTCAATTCAGGCTTAGAGTGTAGAGGCTCAATACAGCAAACTTCTCCCTTGGAACCACTGAACAGACATCTAGATTCACAAGTTCTCACTCCCATCACTCTCCTGGAAACGTAACCAAAACATTCCGAATCATTTAGCAATGATTTAAGGCACTAATGCTGCTAGCTTGGTCTGCACCAGCCTCCCAGCTCCTACTCTTATCCCTACCAACCCAAACTCCACATTATACAGCATGACCTTTCTACTATATAGATCAGATCTATCTCTCTTCTATTAAAAATACTCCACTGGCTAAAAGTACCATTGTGCATAAAATAAAATCCAAACCCCTTATCTACATTTTGAAAGATCTTGTGTGATCTGGCTCCTGCCTTTACTCTTCCCCCACTCCTGTCCTTTCTGACAGACTCCAGTGGCCAATCTTATGTCCACCTAAAGCCTCTGTATTTGAGAGGCCAGTGAGATAGCTCAGCGGTCTAAAGTGCCTGCTAAGGCAAGCTTAGGCAGGTACAGGGGACAGTGGTTTGATCCCCAGCACCACATGCCGCACCAGCCCTGCCCTCAGGGTGGGCTGAGCCAGCCAAAAAAAAAGCCCCTATATTTGAATGCTCCTCAGGCTGGGACACTTCCTCCACATCTCTGCATTTCTTGGCCAGCTCTTCATTCAGGTCTTTCTTCAAATATTTCTTTCTGAGTTATCCTGAAGGATGTTTGAGGACACTGACCTATCTTAATTTCTTCATAGCACTCACACCCACCTAAAATTATTTCATTTAAATGTCAGTTTATTTCCTGCCTCCCTACCCCTACTTCAACTAGAATGTAGTCTTCTAGAGTACAAAACTGGCCTAGTTCATAGCTGTAACTCTTTATTTACACAAGTGCCTACTCAAAGAATATGCCCAGTAAATATTAGCTGAGTAAGTAAGTAGTAATTTTTTCTGCAATTACTTTGAGCTCAAATACTCTGGTTTCTCTTCAGATCATATAAATCTTTCACCTTTTACTTTGAACTCAAAATTTAGAAAGCTATGTAAAATACAAGACATAGAGACAGGCAGTAAGTGTGAAAGAACTTACAGAAATGTAATACTCACTGAATAGTATGTTTTCCCTTTTTTAAAAACCCTCAACTTCATATATGTTGCTCTGTGTATTTAAAACATCTTTGTTCTTATTTAAAGGAGTTATCAAGGCAATTCTAAGGCAATAAAAACTTTTTTACACCTGGTCATTATGGTTATAATCAACTTGGCCTGCAGCCTAAACCAAAATCAGTGAGCTACACCAAAATAGCAGTTCCTAAGCTTAACAGCACATAAGAACTGTCTGGGGAATATGTTTCTAGAAGTCTGATTCAGACCTACTGAGATAAAATCATGGGGAACCAGGCCTGGAACTCCACATGGTCTACAAACCTCCCCAGGTAATTGTAATATACAACCATAACCTATTTTCAATTACATCGACTTTCCAGACCTCTTCATGTTCAATTTTAAATCATTAAGCCAGAGCAAGTCTTTTCATTTGTCAACAAACATCCATTAGTCTCTTACTTAAATGTCAATTCAAAAACAGAGCCTCCGCTGTCATTGCAAATTGCAAGAGTTGGATCATCTGTAAACTAAACAGAAACAGAATTTATTTTTCTTGTAGATTTTTAAACAACCACTCAAGTATTAAGTTGCCTACAACATACATATTTAGCATTTGAAATAAACTAGATTTAGTTTGTAGTTCAACATATAAAATTATCTTTATTTGGAATAAAAATGGCTCCTTTAAAAAATGGGGCTTTCAAAAAGTAAAACTACCTTTCATCAGGATAAAATAAATACCAATTATGGTTGCTAAAAACCCTGAAGCTCTCTACTTGGGTTCTTACATGAAGATTTTCTAACTTGCTATTAAATAAGCAGGATCACTTGCATACACTTGCAGTTGCCTAGTTTTCAAGAATAAGGACATGGTGAAAGTCACTTGGGAACACTGGGAAATAAACTTGTCTGAATAAGTTTTCTGAATAACTGAAGAGTTAATATACAAATCAAAAACATCTTTGTAACTTTTATATAACTCTTCCTAAAATGTGCTATGTCCTTGATCTTTGACAGGTTATATTTCAATGATTATTACCTAACCTGAAAAACGGAGAATAGTAACTATTCACAATGATACATATGAGGTGTGGTAAATGTTATAGGACACAAAATGAGGTAACATCTCATATCATTTACAATGACTAGTTTTCCACAGCCCAGAGATTTTTTATTCAGGAAGGGTTGAAATATAGAAAGTAAAATTCTTCTTCCCTGATCCTTGAAAAGCAATTGCCTATATACATTAATGTGATGGTCTACTGGAATGCAGGAAAAATAGAATTCATTTTTCCATTTTATTTGTACTTCTTGTGTAATTTCATAATACACTTAAAATTAGTACAATAATATATTTATGGTAATTACATATCACACACATGCACACACATACACAGTGTTATTGATGGAGGATAGAGTAGTTTAGAGAAAATGAATAAGGAGAGGGAGGCAGAAACAATTCAGATGTGTGGGGTACATGTGCCAACTCTCCACAGTGAATATATTTATTACATACTACAAACATTACAAACTACAAAATCTTTTTTAAAAAAAGATTCAATAGAAGCTTTAAAAATACTCTGAAGTACAAGACTTCATAAACATTTGATCACATCTGTCTGCTCACTAAGGTCAGTGTCTGCACACAATACTTTCAGTACTGCTCTCCAATAACACTATGCTTTAATCTCAGGTGAATTTTTCTCTGCCTTTATCATTTATTTTATTATTTCTCCCAATAATTATATCTTTTTGCAAATGCATTGGTCATTTATGAAAACTACCAATTAGTTATTGCTTCAATTAAGCATTTATTAAGCAGTTATTAGGGGTAAAACACAAAAATGATAGATTCTGATTTAAAAGATCTGAATTAACAGAGATAAGATATACATTAACAACTATAATATATTTAAAAGTTGACACATGCTCTACTAAAAGAGATCAAGATAGATTACTATCATGTATTGAAAGAGGAGAAGTTCTCTTTACTCTTACTTGTCTTGGCTGTTTTCATTGTTACTAAATGATTCAATGCTGCTTTGTCACAAAAGACTTTTTTGTAGCTAACCTAGATGCAGACATATAAACTCCAGATGCTCACAGACTTTAAAAAGCATGTGTATGGATAAGAGAACTCTGCACAGCTAAGCAACAAAATATGTACTTGATTAAATCTAGAAGATCTGATTTTAGACTTCCCTAGTTATAGTCCTTTTATGCTTCTAAACATGGGCTTGCCAACATGTAAGAACCAAGGTTCACATGTATTTTTAAATGAAGTCTATTACCTAAGTTGGTTTATTTTTTTTCAGACCTAAAAGGAGAAAACCAAGACCAGGATCTTAAGGCTTTTTCTTTAGGGGCCTAAAAGAAAATAAATCAATAAATTCATTTCTAAACATATCCATATTCTGGTTCTTACATAGTTTGTACCTTGTATATCAGGTAATTCTCAAAAAAGGATGACTAACCACATTCCCTTAGCAATTAAATCTTGGTAAACAAGATTAAAAAGATTTTTTAAAAATCTCCATACATGTTTTCAGCAGGGTGCTGCTTGTCTTTGATGCCAACCACTAGTCTAAGATCACATCCATTTGCCCTTTTTTGCTGCTATATATATGAGTCTTTGATATAATCTGAAGCTGAATAGTTCCATATTAACCATATCTGGTTTTAACTTAGGGAAATACCTTGTTAGCTATCAATCTCCAACTTCATACTAAACTTTTTTGAGGGGCGGGTGACTATTAATGTAGATAAACTTACTTTAAAGTGCATACTAAGTCATAATGAAAATGATTATTAGCAGAAGAAAGGCAAGTGGTTACCTTGATATGCAATATTGCTGTTCCCGGAGGATGAGCATCTGTTATTGATCTGAGAAGTTTTCCACTGGCCAAATCCCACATGGTGATCTATAAGACAACTAAGTGCTTTAAAAACAAATTTATTGCTCTTTTTTGGACTTAAGTAACCTGCCTTCTGGCTGAAATAATCTATTCCTCATCTATAAACATTGCAGGCAAAGAACTATAAAGTTAAAACATACCTAAATGTTGCAGATCCATTAAAGCATGGAGTCTTTTTTCTACTTCAACTATCCCTTATCCTGCCCAACCCACTTTCCCTCCAGATTTTAAATGCTATTCTTACACTGAGAGGCAAGAGACTTCTCTAATAAGTCAATCTGTTTAGCAGTGGTAAAAACGACAGGAAAGGGCCAGCCAAATAGTTCAGCAGATTAAAGTGTCTGCTTAGGCAGATGTCTGCAGGGGCCAGAAGTTTGATTCTGGGCCTGCCTTGCCAGCCCCAATCCCCAGGGCATGCTGAGCCTGTGACTGAGACTGGGCATGGTGGCACATACATGTAATCCCAGCACTTGGAAGGCTGTAAACATGAGGATCACCACGAGTCCAATCTATGTAGTGAGACCCTATAGACCTTGTACTAAATATGGAAAAAAAACAAAAAAGATAGGAAAGGCTTACTGCCAAAACCCCAACACTGCTAATGATGCATATCGCAAGAACCACAGCCTATTACCAGGTTAGAAGTAGAAGAAAACGAACACCAAAATAGTTATCAAGGAACACAATAGTTAGAATCTAGAAAGCAAAATACAGTGTGTCTAAAGAGCAGTCACAATTATGTACTATTACTGCAGGGAGATACATTTTTAGATATCAACCTGTTTGGTTTACGAAATCTATTAAAACAGACATGATTTATAAAATTACAAAAACTATAGACTCTAGTTCAGTCAATAACAATTATTTAATGTGAACAAGAGAAGAGTCAGACCTTAGGTTATCTCAAGTTGCCCCTACAGACATCATTTTGCATAAACTACTCTGGTCTTCAAACTATTGACCTAAAGATATTATTTTTTAAAACTTGATTTTAACATGATCTTGTAAATGAAAGAAAATTTGTGTCTCACCTGTCCTTTAGCAAAGCCACAAAGCAGTCTTGAGCAGTCATTGTTGATACTGAGGGCAGAGATGGCTCCATACTGACCTCCGACACTCGTGCTCCCCAGGCAGAGTCGCAATGCTTGGTTCTGATCTAAGGAAAATGGTTTGAAATTAAGTGAAAGAAGAGGAGTATTTTCAAAGACTTGAGAAGGGTAAGAATCATAAAATGCAGATAATAAAGTTACAGTCATTTTTTTATACTTAATATATTCAGCATCTACTAGAAACTGGGTATTAACTAGACATTAACAATGTAGAAAAAATCCAACAGAAAAGGATAATACAAAACTTGCTACTAGTAAGTAGCAAAAAAATAATAAAGCTGAGGATAAAGCAGTGGTAAGAGCACTTGTTTATCATGTGTGAGGCACTGAGTTCAACTCCCAGCATCACAAAAAATAATCCCTAAGATACGGTCTCTTCTTGAACAAACCAACTCTCTTTTAGCTG
Organism: Ctenomys sociabilis; assembly: GCA_004027165.1. Taxonomy (NCBI): domain Eukaryota; kingdom Metazoa; phylum Chordata; class Mammalia; order Rodentia; family Ctenomyidae; genus Ctenomys; species Ctenomys sociabilis. The sequence goes on from PVKA01011205.1 coordinate 31,296, forward strand.
CCTCATTCTAGAATTGTATTTATTGTCATTTTTAAAATGGAAAGTTATAGGCAATAGCACCTTCACTTAAGAGTTTTAAAACTCAAAAAATCCCTTTCGGTTCTACTGATCCACAGCCTAAGAGGCAATCGTGGCGCTCCACCAGAATGGCATGATTCTGAAGCCTCATTTCCACAAGGCCTGGCAGCGGTGTGTGACTATGTGGTTCAACCAGCCAGCTCGGAAGATCCGCAGGCGCAAGGCCCTGCAGGCAAAAGTGCGCTGCATCACCCGGTGCCCCGCGTCCGGACCCATCCGGCCTATCGTGCACTGTCCCACAGTGCGATACCACACCAAGGTCCGAGCGGGCAGGGACTTCAGTCTGGAGGAGCTGAGGGGGCCAGTATTCACAAGAAGGTGGCCCGGACCATTGGCATCACGGTAGACCCAAGGCGGCGGAACAAACCCACCGAGTCCCTGCAGGCCAACGTGCAGCGGCTGAAAGAGTACTGCTCCAAGCTCATCCTCTTCCCCAGAAAGCCATAGGCCCCAAAAAAAGGGAGATAGCTCTGCTGAAGACAAACTGGCCACCCAGCTGAAGGACTTGTGATGCCCATCAGGAATGTCTACAAGAAGGAGAAGGCCAGGGTCATCACCGAGGAAGAAAAGAACTTCAAGGCATTTGCCAGTCTGCACATGGCCCATGCCAACGCCCAGGTCTTTGCATCCAGGCAAAGAGAGCCAAGGAAACCGCAGAGCAGTTGAAAAGAAAAAAATAAAACGCTGTTGGGATCTTGTAATAAATGCTCAGAAAAGCAAAAATAAATAATAAAACTCAAAAAATCAAAATGTGTTAATTTTAAAACTGACTGCAATTTGCATTTGTATTATCCACAAAGAAAAGGTTTACGGAGCAAATTAACAGTGCAAGCCAAAATTACAGAGTAAACACTTAAACTACTGCAGGAAAATTATTTCAAGCATAACATTTGATATACTAAAAGCAAATAATTCAAATTTCTACAAACTAAATTCTTTAGGGCAAGGATCGCGCTTTAATCATCTCTCGTTTTTCTAGGAGGCACTCATTTATTAAATTTTATTATCTAATAATTAAAAGAAATTGCTCTAGGGCTTCTTCTAGGCAAAGCTTATTTTGTGCACATTTATGACTGTACCCACTTGAAAGCAACAAAATTAAAAAATGTTTAAGAAGCATTACAAAATTTAACTGTTTAGAAAAAAAACAAAAGACACAATTCTTCTATAAACTAGTGTTCTCCTGATTCCCTGCGCATCTGAGTGTTTCCCTTTAACTATCTATGTGCTATTATGGTAATTCTGAGATGTGTCTTACCTTCCCTAATAGAATATAACCTCACTGAGAGCTAAGCTCACAAATGAATTCACACTCTCAGAGTTTCTAGCTTGGTGCTTTTACTCAGGAATCCAACTATCATCACACTAGCTTTCACATTTACAAGTCAACCTTCTGTAAGAAGAAATCTAGTTATCAGAAAGAACCTAAAAGTATTCACTCTCAGGTACAGAAATAACGAGAGGCCTTTGGCCATTCAAAGTGAATATTATAAATGGGTGCTTTTTTGTTGTGCTCACAAACTAGCTCTAAAAGCAACTCACCCCCAGAAGTTAATCTGAAACAACTGTGCTGTACCTGGTATATAAAAAGTACTCAGTTTTTTAAAGTTTTGAAGGCAAACATTCAAAAAGGAATAAATTCAAATATGGGAGGATTGACATGTTTAAAGTCATTATCTTCAATTCACATCTAGAATTATAAATCTTTTCCATATCCATATTGGCTTCCCAATTTTTCTTCTTTCTCTCAACTTAAACAAATTATTAAAACTTCCCTTTATTCTACAATTTACCTGAGTCTAAAATGAAATCGTGTTGTATTTAGCTCTACTGAAATTATCGCTCTACAACAGATTTTCATGAGCCTTCTCATGTCAAGGCTATTTTATATAGTACATGGGTTATGCATATAACTTTAATTTGCAAACTGTCACAATATAATGGTTGGGTAACACATTTTATATTTACTGTCACTTTGGATCACAAGTAACAGATGCATTGAAAGTAAGAAGACAAGACTGGGCATGGCAGCATAATCCTAGCACTTGGGAGGCTGTAAACAAGCAGATCACTATGAGTCCGATTTAGTAGTAAGACCCTGAACACCCTGTAGACCCTTCCCCAAAACATACACACAAAAAAAAGACAAAAAGGTGGTATGAAATCTCATACAAGTTCCACAAAGAAATCCTTCAGGTCTTAGGTGCCTGCCTTCCAGAAACAGAGAAGCACCCAAACAGCATAGCGCTGAACTCCTTTGCAGTTCTGTTTGAAGGTCAAAATTTAGAGTTCAGATCCACTAATACATTCGCTGCTGTTTTCTGATTTCACAAAGTTCATGTTTAAAATAGATAACAGAAGTATTCTTTCTTATAGGGAAGGAAAATATGTGTAGGAGAATTAAGAAATATCATAAGTGCTTCCCTGGCAAGTGCAAGGGCCTGAGTTCAATCCCTGTTTCCACCAAAAAAAACAAGAAAGAAATATGATCAGATAAAGGATAAGTACACCACTGAAGAAAAATAAAAGAAAATGGGAAAAAGAGGGAAGAAAAAGGACATGGTTAAACACCCAAACATGATCATGCTTTCTACGTATGAAACTAGGTAACACAGGAAACTAAATTATCAACTATCCTTACTCCTGAAACATGCATTAAATGATTACACATCTGTGTCAATATTCTCAATTTTTTCTTGATTTTTTTAAAACATATTTACTATCTTTATAGTCTCCTTGTATATGGCAACATGGTTGTAAAACAAGATAGCTGAAATTTAATTCCATTCCTACTCCTAGAATGGCAAGTAATGCAACTAAGTTTGGGTAATTTTAGAAATGCCATTTAATTTCTCTAAACTTCTCTATCTTCTGTATAATGCAGAAAACACAGATTACCTCATTGTGTTGCTAAGAGGAATAAATTAGTAAAGAAAGCTAATGCACAAAATAAACAATGTCAATGTCCCTTGAATATTATTAAGTTTCCAAGACTAACTTACAAATTAGATTTATACATTTTTTAAAGCAGCAAATGATGGTGGACAGGTGATGGATTATACATAAAATATAAGCTACTCTGACTACAAAGATATTTTCAATTTCCATTCTAACTTTATGCATTCTATCTTTAGAGTATGTTAACAAACTAGTTATTTTATAACGTAGACAAGTTCAGAAAATATAGAATTTCTAAAACAAAGAAACAAAACATAGAATTTCTGAGGAAAGAAGAGAGCAGGGTTATTCTACTAGAATAACTGAACATTTTCTAGTCCATATAATTGTGAATAATTCTGGGAGAAAGTATTTGGATAAAACAGACATAAAACATCTTTCAAACACTTAAATCTTATTACACAGAAAGAACCTAAGGACCTGGACAGAAGCAGGAAAGGTGGAATGAGAGCTCTATCCAGGCTGTTACTTACAAATTCACATAAAATTATATTGGCTGACACTGTCCACTTAGTATTAAAAAAAACTGGAGTGGGTCCTTGTCCAGCAGGGAACCCATGGAGAAATACAAATTGAGATGATTACTTTTCCTTCAAGCTTCACAGAGTTCACACAATGCTTAAGCAATAAAACGTCTGTGGAAAATACCAAACTATTAAAAGGTACAAATGCAAGAAATTATTACTAATAATCATATACAGCTTACAAAGGGAACTTAGATATCACAAAAAGTTTATCTACTTGACACTACAATAAATTATCTTTATTTCATTTGTTAGTACAGATTGAGTAATACTAATCTGAAATGCTCCAAAATTCAAAATGTTTTTAATATCATATTGATACTCAAAAAGGTTTTGATTATGGAGCATTTGGATTTTGGATAAAGGACGCTCAACCTGTGAAGTCTACACGAATACTACAAAATCCACAACCTCCAAAATCAGAAATGTTTCTGGTCCTAAGGGCTTTGGATAAGAGATACTCTACCTAAATAACTTTCTACTTAAGTATCTTTCAAAGTATAGTTGGCTCAAGGTAGATCTCAGGATATACTTACAAGTAATGTGCTAAGTAGCAAAGAAATGCTACATATACTGCATAATGTTTATAATTAGCACAAAATCTTTAAGAGTTTCTAACTCTATATACTAAAAACAAGCCAGTCCACTATTTTTCATCCCTAGTTTGTTTAAATTAGTTCCCCAAAAAATCATACAAGGAAACACCTAATCCCAGAAGGAATCAAATATAACTACATGTGAACTCTAACTTGCTAGTATTTGATATTCTTCAATACTATTCGTTTCTTAGCCTTTATTATGCTAAGATATTTTTAAACCAAAGAAGAAAAAGGAAGGAAATCTTCTCAGGAACCATTCCACCAATGTCATAAAATAGTAGAAGCATTTTTAATTGACCTGTGTCTGATCAAATCACAGGACTGAAGTTCTCATTCCCTCCACAGTTTTAATGCAAACCACATCACCCTACATGCTCTCTGCTAACTGGTAACCATATAGGACACTGATGCTTACTAAGAGTCAGAATGAATGCTCATTCCTGTGTTAATGCCACTGGGACATTATTGCACTTTAAAGACATGAAAGTAGGAGCTGGGGAGATAGCTCAGTGGAATAAGTGCTTGCCTGGCAAGAACAAGGTCCAAGTTTATTCCCTGGTACCACCAAAAATAAATATATAAATAAAAAGACATGAAAGTACATAAGCCAATGAAACAGTGGAAGAGAACAAACTGTGGTTTTTATGAACACTAAGAGGATGTTTCAGAAAAACTTGGTAAAAGTCAGTTCCTTTACAAAACTGTCATGAAATAGGGTGCCAACAAAGTAATGGTAAAGGACTGACTGAAGGAAAGTTCTGTTGAAATGTAGAATTTTGCATGCATGGACTGATTCACAAATACCTAAATCTTTCATAACCTATTATTAATAAAGTTTATACCAAAAAAGATGCTGTAGGCCTCCTATTGGCAAACACAAACTCAAAGAAAGACTTGCGTTGATGAAGTGATTAGGTAAACATATCTTTTCAGTTAAAGTAGTAAAGGTATGTATAGTTTTTCACAAGTCTCTGCTTTAATTTTTCAATTAGCTATTCATGTTTCTCTCATATAAGAGTGCTGACTATAATTGGCAGTATCTTTCAACATTGAAAAGTCAAATGTAAAAGAACCACTCATGCAAACCAAATTTACTATACCTTTTCCTTTTGAATCCATGAAGATCAAAAGAGAAAAAAAAAGGAAGAAATCAGTTCAAAAGTTCAGAGAAAATGCAGATAAAATTTCAAGAGTATAAGTGACAAACTATAGTTAGCTGTGAGAACAATACTAAATTTGACTAACTGATGTCTATTAACAGATGTGGAGCATTTATGATTATATTCAGGAATTGGTTCTGGGGTGAAAAGACACAATATTCAAATTATAGCACTGTAAGTAAATTCATGTTTTAGTTAGATATAAAAACAATTTAGAAAAGGTAATTACTAAAATATACTAACAACCAAAAATAAATAAAAAGTAAAAGTAAGGATCTTAGGTTAGCAAAATACTTTAAGAATTGAACTTTTGAGACCTTGTAGAAGGTGAAAACCAAAACACACACACAAAAACAACCACTAGACACCTAAAATTCCTTGATTAGGCACTAAATGTTAAATTTATAATGACTATTTTAGCAGTGCAGCCCTCTATGTCAAAGAAAATCCAGTACTTAAGCATGTATAGTTCTTCATGTTACATTTTCTTCTATGATCAACAAAGATATATTCCTTTTTGGTACCAAGAATCAAAATATATTTTTTAATGATCAGACCCAACCCAGACCTCTAGTCTAGACACTCTGCAGTATCTGTCATTTCTTCCTGTGCTCTCAAGCATATTTTAATCCACTTGTTAAAAAGCACTGTCCAAACATCCGTTTCCTACAAACAATAATGAGTAAAATTATTAGCTACACTCCTAAAGCCCAAAGCATAACCAGAATACCAAGATTCTTTCCAAAATGTTCATTTTGGCATACTTTCTTGTCCATGAAACCATAATAAAAGATTACTATGTCATTGTATCTACAAGAAAGTTGCTGGAAGTTCTAAAAAACCCAGGCACCAGGCCCAAAGAAATGAAGGAGACAGTATCAAAACCTAATGGATTATTCTCTCCTGTTTTTAAGTATTCATTTAAATTTGTTTGCAGTAAGCTCTGCAAGGTTTGACTATAAGCAGTCACATATTTTTACAACCAACTGATAAGGAAGGGATAATAAAGCAGAGTTGGGCAAAAGTGAGTACTGGTGAGTAGGAACAAAAAGACCAATATGCATTCTGCTGGCAGATAAACCTGTGCATTCCATTTCATCCTCCATCACCTCAGTTCTGTTCTTTTCTTCATATGTTGGAATATGCCTCTTTTGCACTCCACACAGGGAGATTATTTAGAAGAATGAAAATGCACTAATTTAGGATTCAGCCCCCTTTGACACAGCTTAGTTTTGTGTATGTCAATCTTTCTGCTCTTCAATCATCTCATGTGCAAAACAAAAAGACAAAAGAAAAACTGTAAGATCAAGTCTGTCAATTCACTGATTTTAAAAAGTTGAATCTGACTGATCGATTCTGGATAAGAAAAACAGATGAAAACTAAAGGTTTTATTTTTGTACCATCAAAAGAAAGAAAAACGTCTGTCAACTCAATACCACTTATAGGAAAATAAGCATTCTTGTACCTGATGAAACTAACCTGGAAGCGGGGGTGGCCGGAGAGCTCAGAGGATTAAAGTGCCTGCAAGCAGGCGCAGGGTCAGGGTTCGATTCCTGGGCCTGCTGTGCTGGCCCTGCCCTCAGGGCACCCTAAGACAGCAACTGAGACTGGACAGGATGGCACACACCTGTAATCCCAGCTCTTAGGAGGCTGTAAGTAAGTGGATCACTACAAGTCCAATCTAGTAGTGAGACCTAAACACCCTATAAACCCTTCCCTAAAAAATACAAAAAAAAAAGAAAATAACCTGGCAAAACTTTTCCAGAAGGGAATTAAACAAAACATATGAAGTCTTTAATGTGTATGTCCTGGACCAAGAACTTCCACTTTTAGGAATTTGCCCTAAGAAACTAAACATATACACAAAAATGCAGAAACAAAGATGTTCAACACATTATTGTTAAAGCCATTTAGTAAACTTTCTCAGTAGTGGCACATGGCTATAATCCCAGTAACTCTAGGAGGCTGAGACAAGAGAATCACAAATTCAAGTTCAGTGGCAATTTAGGAACTTAGTGACACTGTTTCAATAAATAAATAAATAAATAAATAAATAAATAAATAAATAAATAAATAAAAGAGGGGTGCCTGGTGATATAACTCAATCTTTGGGCTCAATCCCCAAATCAGTGAGAGGGAGTGAGAGATTGTTAAGTATGGAAATGTCAAGTATATTTTAATGAATCCACTTAAAAGACTACTATACATCATTAAAATGATACTACAAGTATAATGAAAACCAAAAATTAACATGATCCTACTTGGGAATAAAAAGACTACAAAGGAGCTAGGTATGCTACAGTATAATCCCACATTCTTTAGAAGGCTGAGGTAGGAAGATCTCAAAGACAAGGACAGTTTATGCAACTTAGTGAAACCCTGCCTCAAAATACATAAAAAGTGTTGAGAATGTAGCCTGTTGAAAGAGTGCTTACCCTTCAACCTTCAATATTGGAGAGAGAGAGAAAGAGAGGGAGGGAATGAGTGGGAGAGGGAGACAGGGAAGGGGAAGGGGAAGAGGGAGAGAAAAGAGGGGAGGAGAAGAAAATGAGCAAGCAAAAGTAAACTCTTGGGGCCAGGGAGATAGCTCAGTGGAATAAGCACTTCCCAGGCAAGTGCAAGGGTCTGAGTTTAATCCCCGATTCCACCAAAAAAAAAAAAAAAAGAAAGTAAACTCTTAAGGATTATTTCTGGATAGTAGAGTTAAGATATTTTATAATTTTATATCTTCACCTTTTTGTATTATCTAAATATTCTTCCATGAATATAACATGAATTACCTTTGAAATGACTGGATATTATAATTTCATGATAAATAAAGCTTTTGTTATAATAGAAAATTTATAAATAGGAAGTTAAATTGTTTAAAAACAAATGAAAGGGCCAGGGAGATGGCTCAGTAAAATAAGCGCTTCCCTGGCAAGTGCAAGGTCTGAGTTCAATCCCTGGTTCCGCAAAAGAAAAAACTACCCATGTCCTCAATCGAGAAAACAATGTAATTATGGACTAAAAATATTTTAGGTTGAAAAGAGATACAATGGAACATGGAACACTTATTGTCAGTAAGAATCTTGGAGGGCCTGGTGAGATGGTTCAGTAGAATAAGTGCTTCCCTGACAAGCACAAGGGCCTAAGTTCAACCCCCATTTCCATAAAAAAAAAAAAAAAAGAATCTTGGAAAATTGCTTAGAATTCTGAGGAATTCATTTTTCATTTTCCTGAAGATCTTTTATAAAACCAATTACTATCATTCAGAATTTAAAAATAACAACAACTGAAAGTGGACAAGATGACAAATCATTTTGTCTAGGCCTGCAGAAGCCAATTAATGTGATATAAGCAAGAAAACCATGCTATGAAAAGCAAAATGGAGCAGTAAAGTCAATTTGGTTTGTTTGCTTGGTCTTTTTAAAACAGGGTCTCGCTATGCAGCTCAGGCTGGCTTTGAGCTCACTATGTAGCCCAGGCTAGTATCAAACTCGCAGCAATCCTCTTGCCTCAGCCTCCCGAGTGTTGTGCTGGAATTGTAGGAGTGAGTCAACAAACCCAGCCAGTCAAATAATTTTTAAAGTTATGTCTGTACTAACAGAGTCCCACTATGTTGCCCAGATTGGTTCTGAACTTGGGCTCTTCTTCCTCCCCAGCCTCTCAGGAAGTTGGGATTACAGGGATGTATCATCATACTCAGAAAAATTTTTTTTTTTTTTTTTATTTAAGGGAAGGGTCTACAAGGTGTGCAGGATCTCACTACTAGATTGGACTCGTAGTGATCTGCCTGTTTATAGCCTCCCAAGTGCTGGGATTACAGTCGCACACCAGCAGGCCCAGTCTCAACTGCCACCTCAGCGTGCCCCAAGGGTGGGGCTGGCACGGCAGGCGTGTGGATCAAACACCCTGCCCCTGTGCCTGCTTGTAGGCGTTTTAATCCACTGAATTAGTTGGCCAGCCCAATTTTTTTTATTTTAAAGAGAAAGTTTCAAAACAAGATAATAAGAGGTTACCAATGGTTAACACATTGTGTATTGTTATTTTTAAGTTAGTTATTCTGAAAAGATATCGGTATTTAAACACAAACCTTTATTTCAATGAATTAAGAGAAATTAGTAATATAATTATCTTAACTATCTTTTACATATCTCTTCCCTTCC
>PVKA01011205.1:40863-61860 GCA_004027165.1 Ctenomys sociabilis
TTTTTTTTTTTTTTTTTTTTTTTTTTTTTTTTTTTTTTTTTTTTTTTTTTTTTTTTTTTTTTTTTTTTTTTGTCTTTTTGAGACAGGGTCTCACTATGCAGTTCAGGCTGGCCTTAAGCTCCCTTTGTAGCTCAGGCTGGTCTCGAACTCACAACAATCCTCCTGCCTCAGCCTCCCGAGTGCTGGGATTACAGGCATGTGCCACCATGCCTGGCTGCACATTTTTGTTCTTATTTACTCTTTCAACTTCTCACACTTGGGAGACACTATGTTGTTTATACTTGTATCCAATTTATTTCACTTATGAGTATGGTCACTTATGAGTTGCATCCATTTACCTATAAAAGTCTCCAGTTTATCCTTCTTTATAGCTTAGTAGTACTCCATTGCATAAAAATACAATTTTTTATCCATTCCTCAGTTGACAGGCATTTGGGTTGTCTTCAACATTTAGCCTTTACAAACATGCTGCCTGAAACACGGGTATACATATATTACTGTGGCATGATGTTTCTAATGCTCCTGGGAAGATACCCAGAAAGAGAAGAGCTGGATCAAATAGGACCTCCAATCCTAATTTTTTGAAGAATCCCCATGCTGATTTCCACAGAGGCTGCACCAGTCTATACTCCCACCAACAATAGTAAGAAGTTCCTTTTTCCACACAGCCCCTCCAGTACTGTTATTGGCTGACTTCTTAGTAACAGCCATTCTTTCTGGAGATGGAATCTCAGTGGGTTTTATTGTTGTTGTTTCTTTTAAGTTTTTAAAATCATTTACTTATTTGGTACAGGGTCTCACTATGCAGCTCAGACTCACAGTGATCCTCCTGTCTTGGCCACCTCAGCCCTGGGATTACAAAAATGTACCACTATTCTTGTAATGTACCACCCAGTTTTGGTGGCCAGCACAGCATGCGGTACCAGGGATCGAACTCAGGACTTGCACTTGCCAGGCAGGTGCTTAGACCACTGAGCTATCTCCACAGCCCCTGTCAGTGTTGTTTCAATTTGCATCTCAACTAATCAGTGATGCTGAACATTTTTCATGTATTCACTGGTTGTATTTTTTCATATGAGAGGTGTATACTCATCTCAGATACCCATTTTTTGATTGGGTCTTTAAATTTGGAGGACTGCTTTTTCTTAGTTCTTTATAATCCTTTGTTTCAGGAATAGCTAGCAAATGTTTTTTCCTACATTATGGGTTGTCTCTTCTTATTGGTGGTTTCTCTTCCCGTACACAAGCTTTTTAATAAGATGAGATCCCAGTTATTGATTCTTTGTGATAATTCCTGTGCAGTCAGCATTTTATTTATAAAGTCCACCTATACCAATGTCTTCAACAGTTTTTCCTATTCTATCTTCCAGCAGATTTAATATTTGTTTTAATATTTAGAGCTTTGACCCATTTCAAATTGTTTAGTGCATGGTGAAAGGTATGGGTCCAATTTTAACTTTCAGCACATGCAGAGCCAGTTTTTCTAGTACCACTATAAAGAAGCTGGGCCACTAAGCGCTTGCTTAGGTAAGCGCAGCGGCAAGGGTTCAATTCTTGTTTCCACTTGCCCCACTGGCCCCGCCTTCGGGTGCGCTGAGCCAGCGTTTGGAATCCAGGCATGGTGGCGCATGCCTGGAATCCCAGCACTAGGGAGGCAGAAAGCAGGAGGATTACTATGAATGTGGGCTGCATAGTGAGACCCTGTGTACAAAAAAAGAAAAAGAAAAAGAAAAACTAAAGAGGCTGGGCCAGAGATATAGCTCAGCAGCCTGGCAGGCATGAGATCATAAGTTTGATTCCCAGTACCAAAAAAAAAAAAAAAAACGAAAATAATAAAAATGCTACCTTTCTTCCAATGAATGTTTTTGGCACTTTTGTCAAAAATAAGGTAACTAAGTATGTTTGGAGTCATTTTTGCATCTTCTAATCTATTCTATTGATCTTCAGGTCTGCTTTTTGCTAATGCCATGCTGCTTTTATCACAATAGCTTTACAGGATAATTTCAAGTCAGGGATTGTGATGCCCCCTGCCTTGTCTTTGTTGCCCAAAAGTGCCTTTGCCATTCTACATCTCTTCTAGTTCCGAAGGAATTTTAGTATTGTTTTCTCTAATTCTGTGAGGTATGTTGTTGGACTTTTGATTCAAATTGCATTATATCTGTATAACAGTTTTGGAAGTATGGCGACTTTCTTTTCCTTTTCTTCTTTTTTTTTTTGGTGGGAGGGGGAACCGGGGATTGAACTCAGGCCCTTGTGCTTGCCAGGCAAGCGCTTGAGTTCCATTGAGTCATCTCCCCAGCCCCAGCGATTTTCATTATTTTGGTTCTTCCTATCCAAGTGCAAGCTATCTGCTTCAACAACTTTTTCTGTACTGGAGTTTTCAATACAAAGGTCTTTATATCCTTTGTTAGACTGATTCCTAGTTGTTTTGTTTTGTTTTATTTTGGGGTTTTGTTTTTTTTTTTGGATACTATTGGAAAATGTGTTGTTTCCCTAATTTCTCTCAGTGACTTTATTATTTGGATGCAGGAAGGCTACTGATTATTGATTGCTGACTTTGTATCCAGCTACACTACTGCATTTACTTATTAAATCTAGAAGTTTTTTAGTGGAGTTTTGGGGTCTTCAACGTAGAATATCATGTAATCTGCAAATGATGATACTTTCACTTCTTTTTCTATCATTATTCCTTTTATTTCTTTCTCTTGTCTAATTGCACTAGCTAAAGTTTCCAGGACTAGGTTGAATAAGAACAGAGATAGTGGACATCAAGAACAATAAAACTGTACTAGTTCTTATTTGATTTTTCAGGCCCATTAATATTTGTTTTATATAGCTAGATGAACCATATTTATTACATATACATTTATGATTGTTGTCTCTTCCTCTTGGGTTGTCCTTATAGTGACCTTCTTAACTCTCTTAATCATTCTTGGCTTAAAATTCACTTTGTCTGCAAATAGAATAGCTACCCTTGCTTTTTGGAGGTTCCTGTCATAGGGAGCATTGTTTTCCATGCTTTGACTTTCAATCTGTAAATTTCTTTTTAAATTAAATGTGTTTTTTGTATGGAGCACATTACTGGATATCCCAGTAATTTTTAACTACAGAATATTTGTTATGTTATAATTTTTCTTTTTTCAAGAAAATGAACTCTATAAAATATCATTAAAGGGCATTATAAAACTCTAAAGGATTCTTAATATTTACAAGTAGGAAAGTACTCAGAAAATTTACCAAATATTAAAGCCAATCCATGAGATGTACCCACTGCTATCAGACTGGAGACTGCCTGAAACCAAAAGGGAAAATTACATTTTAAGATATTACACTGAAGATCTTGAAATAATCAGAGTTAAACTTGTTGGCCTGCCTTCCGCTAGGCACCAGACAACATACCAGCTATTACAAACAAGAATTTCAAATAGGAGGCAAAACAGGAAATGAAACTCAGGAGAGTTTATTTCTGAGAATCCCTCTAAATTTACTCTATGAGAAACACTATCAAAATATCATATGTTCAACATTATAGGCAAAAAAACATGCCATTAGCCTTCTCTAAAGCAATTTTAAAAAAAGAGTCCAGACAAAGTATGAGGCACTTATTTTTGCCATCCAAGGGATTCCTGTGACAAGTGGGGAGGGTACACATCAGAACTCTTGCCCAGTTTATTCACAGGAGCCAAGAGGTAACCAGAAATGTTTAAAACTCAGCCACTTCCTCACCAAATTACTAATGAGAAAGCCACAGGAGGCAGCTCGAGGAGGATGAGAAAAGAGGGCATTAGTGTGCTTTCAATATCTCACAGTTCTCCACAGATTTACTATTTGGCAGGCTTGGCAGTGGACTCAGAGCTGTTAAACGTATATTTACCACAAAGGGATTTCACTGAATGCTGTTTTCCACTCCCTATAATAGAAGGGAGACCATATCACAGAAGAAGCAATTTACTTGGGGGAAGTGATACTACTTACAAACAAGCTTAGGAATCACTAATCATGATTCCATTATCTCCATTTCAAACAAAAGCCTAAAAAATGGTAACAAATTGGAATAAAAATCCTCAACTTGAACAAATTTTAAACCTGATTCCTGGGAGTAAAATGACTTATGAGTTTGCAATCATAATAGCTTATATAACAATTTTCAATATTGTAAGAATATAAAAACAAATCAAAACATTTACATTCGAAAGGTTTAAAATATACTTACAATTGCTGTAGGCAAGCCAGCATCTACTTTGTCCTAAAAGGAGTTAAAAAACGTACTTGAAAAGACAGTTTCAATTTAAAACAGAAAATGGCACAAGGCAATCTCTTTAAATATACTTTGATCCAAGTTGATTCTGATAAGAAGTACAACTTTTATTTTTGCCATTAACTAAGAAAAACTACAAATGCCATATATACCAACAAAATAAAAGGAAATGAAAATGAATCATTTTCTTTTAGTAGTTGTAACATATGCTTCAAGAAGAACACATATTATAAGTGGAAATGTAAAGGAAAAAGAAAGGAGAGATCCTGTTTTCTATATGGTAATTCACTATAAGTACTATAGGGACAACATGGTAGGAGTCAATGAAGATTTAAGAAAAATGAGACTGTGCTACCTCTCAGTAAAAGCTTCCTATCCAGCAGATTACTTTATGAGGTCCATTCTCAAGGGTAAAAAGTAAAACATTAAGCACTAGTTTTTCTCCCTCTCAGTAAACTTGGGAAGGTCACCTAACTTTCCTGGGTGTCAGTATTCTCATTTGTTCCAAGAAATTGTAAATACTTCCCTACTTACCTCAGTTGTCGTGAGGATCAAATGAAACATTAAAAAAAGTGTATAAAGCTAAGAGTATCTGGGCAGGCCAAATAACTCAGCAGATTGAAGTGCCTGCAAGCATACACAGGGGCCACAGGTTTGATCCCCAAGCCTGCAATATTGGCCCTGCCCCTGGGGTATGCTGAGATGCAACTGAGACTGGGTGTGGTAGCACATGCTTGAAATCCCCACTCTTGGGAGGCTGTAAACAGGCAGATCACTACAAGTCTGATCTAGTAGTAAGACCCTGAACCCTGTAGACCCTTCCCCCAAAAAAAGAAGAGTAGCTATATGATATTTAAATATTCATAAATGTAAATAATAATAGCTTGCAGTGATAATAGCACTGTAATAACAAAGAACTTTCATACACGTATTTTATGCTATTTGATTCTTAAACCAGGAGCGACAGAAAACTCAGTATTCTTCTCATTTCCTAGATCAAGAAATCAAGTTTCAAAGAAGTTAACTGACTTCCTCAAAAATACTCAGGAAATGGTAGAACTATGTCTCAAATTCAGTGTTTCCCAGGCCAGGGCTCTTTGCATCACTTCTACCTCTGTTCTGTCTGTCCTAGGCAATGGGGACAATTATTTATTGTATCTCAGAATCTACTTATCCAACTTAAGAGTTTCCTGGGTCTGAACCCAAAAGCATACTCCAATGAACAGAAAAATCAGAAAAAACTCACCAAGGCTGCCACACACAATGCTCTAGAGAGTAGCACACACTCAGCATTATGTGTGTGCGTGTGCACACGCAAACATGTGGGTGAGTAATGCACACTAACACAATGCTTCACAATTAAGATGCATGCAATAAATATTTGATTTATATCCTTAACATGGAAAAAGAGGAATGAGATAGCAGATGAAAAACATAAACTACATCCAAAATGGAACCTGAATAACGAAATCAAGTCACCTGATTGACTTCAAAAGCTAAAAAGCACAGATGTGGGAGTCATTTTAGAGACTGAGGAATTTTAGTACTGGTGATGCAACATCTGAAGATAGTGGCTCTCAAAAGCCAGACTGCATTACAATCACCTGGGATGCTGTTAAAATCCAGAGCCCTATACTACCCACTACATTCCAAGTCAGCAGGTCTGGGATGATCCTTAGGAACCTGAATTTTAGTAGGTAGCTCTTAAGAGATTCTTTTGTATATGATGCTTTGCTCGCTTTGGCAGCACATATACTAAAATTGTATATGATGCTTTTTTGAAAAAGTACTGTAACACCTTAAGCTCATTCATTAAAATAACAAAAACTCTTAAAAGGCTAATTTGACATATTATATCACCTTGAGAAAAATTCCAAAAGTAAACAATGAAGTTCACAACTATAAAAATTTCATCTCTCTTAAGTGTTTTTCATACTTAGCCTCCACAGCTATGATGAACAAAGTCCTAAGAAGAGCCGATAATACAACTATCCATCAGACAGCGGGCGCTATTCAGGAGAAATACCCAAAAATGTAACTAGTTTTACATGTTAATAAACCAACCATCACAGGAAAAGCATGCAGCTCAAATTGAGCTGGTAATCCAAAATTAGGTAGGCACCATATGATGACTCTCATAGGAAAAACAGTTTTCATTTCAACATACCAAAGGAGCTCAGCCATAGCAATGAAATAAGAACAGAATGCAAACACTCTGGGATTTATTAGAATTTTCCCTTCCTCTTAGAGAGAGTGGAGAAACCCTTTTAAATAACAGATTTATCTAATCATTGTTCAGTGTCTGAGTTTTAGTTCGGTCTCCATTATTCAAAATATTTTTAAAACTGCACAGGTGGGTCAAATGACTGTTCTGGTTCATCTTGATTTTGAAAAGAATGAATTTCATCACCTACATAAGGATTAAATTCAGAAAACGTCATGGAAATGTAATCCTCAACAGGTGGTTCTCATTCTAGCAAATATGAGTTACTCTCCACCTAGGAAGGGCAATTGCCCAGCTTGCCTCCATTGCTTGACCAGCTATTTAAACTGACTTCATGATACATGAGCTGAGTCAGGATGTATCAGTCGCCCAGAGTGAACACTTTCTTTTTCATATGTGCAGTAAGAGCTTTCTCTGATTAACCTGAAGTTACAATGCAATGTTGGGGTCATAATGCCACTTCTGTATCAACCTCTTGCCCTCTTGAAAAACCAAAAGGTATATTCCTTGTCCAAACTAAATGATGTAAGCAAGTTAATATCACCTCTCTGATCCTATCTCTTCATTTGTCAACTAGGATATGGCTTTATCTACCTGCAAAGTTGTAAGAAAAAAATAAGGTACATGAAAAGACTTGAGACTTATAAAAAAAAAAAAAAAACAAAACATTCAATTGTAAAAGATTCTGATCAATTATTTCTGCACAAGAAAAATCTAAAAAAAAAAATCTTCCTCAACCAAATAGACACAATGGCAACTAACATGAAAAGGAATGTAAAGAGAAAGCAGGCAATGATCTTTTAGGCTGCTGCCATATGTCACTTTAGACCCACCCAAAAAAAAAACTCTGAGTGGACTTTTTTTTGGCTGCATTAATTTCTATATCAAGATGTGTAGCCATGTTTTATGAATTGAAATAATCACACAAAAACCACGAAAGCCAGATTCTATTTTTCTTAAGCCTCGGGCCAAGAGAAGAGCTATGCTTTGTTTTATGCTCATTCCTACTTCATTATGCCATTGTAGGTTATAAAGCTTGGAGAAAAGAACAAAATACTTACAGCTGCAGATACTATCTGGGCAGAAATTCCCTTCAGAAGTGAATGTCGCATAACTGAGCCATGTAGTGAAAAACAATCAGGTAATTTCTTCTTCCTTAAAAAAAAAAAGAAAAAATGTTTTAGAACTGATTTAAAAACTGAGAAGACAGGATCCCAATGCTTTGAAAGGAGAAAAAAAAAACAAAGATAAGAAAATAACACTGTCATGTGTTCTGTTTTTTTTTTTTTTTTTTTTTTTTTTTTTTTTTTTTGTCTTTTTGAGACAGGGTCTCACTGCAGTTCAGGCTGGCCTAAGCTCACTTTGTAGCTCAGGCTGGTCTCGAACTCACCAACAATCCTCCTGCCTCTGCCTCTGCCTCCCGAGTGCTGGGATTACAGGCATGCGCCACCACGCCCAGCTAAAATCTTGAGTATCTTTTTTTTTTTTTTTTTTTTTTTGGCAGAACCAGGGATTGAACTCAGGCCTTGTGCTTGCCAGGCAAGTGCTTATTCTATTAAGCCATCTCCCTGGCTCTGTTCTGTTTTAAAAAAGAGGTATAAGGCTGGGGATACAGCTCAGTGAGTGGTACAGTGCTCATCTAGCATCCGTGGTATACTGGGTTCAAACCCTGGCACCAAACTAAGAGAAAGAAAGAGAGAACATCTAACATTCACTTATTATGATGTACAACTATTCTATATATCCTATTATGATGTATAACTATGTATATCTAAACCTATCTTGAACATCAGAGAAGTGCAATTAGGAAAATGAATAGTCACCACTGATTCAAGCCCTTTCCCACCTTACACAATACCTTAGGTTCTACTATTTTCCAGAAGATAGCTACAGATCACTCCTCCTGCCTTACATGTCTGCATTACCTCAACTTGCCTTCCTACCCCAGCCTGTCATCTTGCCCTCCTCCTGTCAAAGACTATCCCTCCTATTCTTTAACTGAGCGCCTTCTCAATTCTCCACTCTGCCGCTCCTAGAATCTGCTCCTTTCACTTTGCACTACACATTATCTTTACCAAACATTAGTGAATACCTCCTCTGTATGAATAAATGTATGCTCAGTAGGAACAAAACTAAGAAAGTCACAATTCTTACTATCAGGAATCTAAGCTCCAAGATGCAGAGATGAATAACTGATCAGCAACTCTTACAAGATAAATATTAGAATACAAAATCTGAATGCAGCAGTAAAGGCATGCAAATGAGACAGAATATAATCCTGTTTAGGGGTTTTCAGGGATAGCTGTAGAAAAGAGATGTCTGATGTGGCCTTGATGAAGGACTAGCAAAATGAATGCATGATGAATGTCTGGCAAAAAGCACGAACAGAAACATGAAGATAAGAGCTGGGGAGATGGCTCAATAGAATAAGTACTTGCCTGGCAAGTGCAAGGGCCTGAGTTCAATCCCTAGTTCCACAAAAAAAAAAAAAAAAAAAAACATGAAGATGAAAATATACACATTCTGCCTGAGAAACAACAAGTATACACAAATGTGGACTGGGTGGCAAGCATGAAAGTGCTCCAAGCTGAGCCCAAGCAGTAAGTAGGGGCCAGACTGATGCCACATAAAGGACTTCTGATTTCATTACCTAAGCAACAAGACAGCACTACAGGTTTTTAGTAGATCATGATAAACATCTAAGTTATTTATCCAGAGGACACAATGGCAAACAAGTGAATATAACCAGCACCTACCCTTCCAGATATGAAAAGCTAAACAAGATAGTACTGATGAGAAGGAAATTTAAGAGGAGGAAAATATATAGGTAACTCTACCAACAATAAGTTTACACATCAATTCAATAAAGTATTTACATTATTTGTCCTCCACTTCTCTTTTTCATATTGTCTCCAAGAATTTGCAGAGTGAAAGGCAGTCAAAATTGAGGTTACCTAGAGTCACAAGTCTTTTTCCAAAATCTTTAATCATCTTTGTGCTTCTCCTCTGAGCTCACTCTAAAGTACTGACATAATGTGAAACTGACCTTAGAGAATGGAGACGGGAAGCACAGGGAACAGACAGAGGAGTGGCAAGGTGAACTGTGCTCTATGTTTCCACCACAAACACTGTGTCATGTGTAACTTACGTTCCTTCTAAAGGCTCTACTCTTGCTAGGGGGACATGGCCATTTTTATAGTTTTCTGCTGAGGGTTCTAAAGACAAGTCACAATGCCCACCTTTGTATCTTCTCTCCCAACAGTACAAAATCTTTAGAATGTAATCAGTATAGCACTGCCAAACAAGTGGCCCTTCTATTTTCCATGCAGAGCTTCAACAGGCCATACTGTACTATACAGAGATAGTGACATTTTGAATGATTAAATCCTTCAACCATATGCAAGTGATTTACATGAATATTTACCTTTTTAGGTTGGTCCTGTCACCACTATCTGAGCTCGCCACAGATGAAGTATCATAGGAGTGTGAGTCAATGGTATCAATGTTTAACAATGTGGGATCCTCGAGAACAAAAGACTCATCTTCATCATCAGTCTACATTGGAAAAAGATACAATAATAAATTCAAGATGTTCTGAGGCAAATCAGATAGGCATAATGGGTTTCTCCAAACATTCAAGTGCTCATTTCTGCTCTTCAATTCTATTCCATTCATTCTTATTCACCAGAGTCACAGCACAAAATTAAATTTTAACTCGACATAGATATCACGCTCTACAAAAGATTGATGCTGAAAAACGTTTATAGTAAGGACCAAAAGAGGTAATACAGATTGCTTTTAGCTGCAGGATAGTTCTTAAAAGTTTGAAAATGCTTTACTAGTTATAGATGTTTTCTTTACTAGTTAATTATAAGAAATGGCTGATTACAAGAGAATAAGTACTACTGGACTTTAAATAGTCTACTGTACAAAGCATAGCAGGTAAATAGGAAAAAAAGGCATTCTAGATAGAAAACAACATGTGCAGATACACTGATTTTATAACATGAAAGTAAGGTAGAACCCAAATTATAAAAAAAAAAAAAAAACTATTTCATTAAGCCAGATAGCAGAAGGCCTATGTCTATCCTTCTGGTACAGCCACCTTCCTAGGACACTGTCTGGTCACCAATTTAATGAATTAGTACACCATATGTAGCAGATAGTGGGAAAATAACTGCTATTTTAAAAATGAAAGATACAATGGGAACTATGTTTTAGAACAATAAATGGGACAGTATAAAGAATGGACAAAGGCAAAGAGAAACACTGAACCAGAGAGATTATGAAGCACCAGAAAGAGGACCTAGAACTCCAGAGAGATTATTAAGGAAACAAAGGAGATTCCAGCCTAGGAATGTAACAGAAATCAACAGGGAATGATGAAAGAGGCAACATAGAAATATAACCAAAAGTCCTCTTAAATGAAGAAAAAAAATAAGGGAAAAGTCAAAGATTTCCAGCTTGACCAACTAACAAAACAGGATACTACTGACTCGGATAAGAAGGCACAGAAATAGCAGACAGCAGGATGAGGAGCAGACTGTGTACAAACTGACGCTGACTGGAAGACACTAATGAAGACTATGCTGCACCTCTCTACTCTTGAGACTGAACTACCTCCCGCCTTTACATTTTCAAGCTGGGTTTCTGAACGAATGAATAACTTATGGTCATTTTCATTTTCATTGATTCCAGTCTGCTGAATACTAACCTTGGCAGAAGTGACTAGCCAAATCCACTAGTCTATTTTCAGTCAGTATTCTCTTGTCCCTCACATATCATTTAACAATACTAACCATTCCTATTTTTTGAAACTTTCCTCTTTATCTGACTGATCTTGATCTCCCCTAAGATTTTGCTTTCCTAGTTCTTCTCCAATTTATATGGAGCCTTGTGATCATGTTCTCTAGCTTCTATTCAGCCAAACTTTAAAGCTGCTTTCCCCAGGACACATTAGCTATATGATCAAAATCATCCACAGCTTGCAGTACCATGCTATATGAAAGACTCTGAAACCTGTATCTTTAGCAACTGCTTTTCAGGTATCTACACATGCATAAGTCTACTAAGAGCAGTGTTAGCACTGGAAAGGAAATACTGTTGCTTGAGAGCTGTCAAAGATTAGACATATTGCTATAGGAAAGGGAAAGGAAGTAGTTCAGAAATAAGAACTACAACTCTCTTAAGCAAGAGAGATGATCAAAACCTTATTTGATTTTCTTAAGCAGCCTGGGGGCATAATTAAAGAAAAAAGATCAGCTAAATTAAGCCAGGCTTACAGGGTAAGTAAAAGAAAAACTGGGAAACAAAGAATTAAGGATGTCAAGACTGAATTTAAAGGGCTGGCCAAATAATTCAGCAGATTAAAATGCCTGATAAGGCAGACACAGTGGCTGCGGTTCAAACCGTGTCATGCTATTCAAACCCTGTCATGCTGTGCCAGCCCCCCCCCCACTCATGCTGAGACAGAGATTGAGACTGGGCATGGGGATGCACACCTATAATCCCAGCTCTTGGGAGGCTGAAAACAGGAGGATCACTACAAGTCCGATCTACATAGTGAGACCCTGTAGACTCTATAAACCCTGTCTTAAAATACCAAAAAAAAAGATTGAATTTAAAGCTACTGACACACAATAGAGGTATCAATTTCCCCCAAACTGATATGTGAGACTTATATAATCCTATCAAATTTCAGTTGATTTGTATGTCTATGTGTGTAAACCAACACCTAACTTTAAAATTTACATGGAAATACAAGGGGCTGGGGAGATAGCTCAGTGGAATAAGTGCTTCCCTGGTAAGCACAAGGGCCTGAGTTCAGTTCCCGGTTCCACCAAAAAAAAAAGCAGGATACATGGAAATACAAAGACCAAGAATAAGCAAAGCAGTGAGATTTACAACAAAAGTGACAGCACAGACAAGAATACTCCTTTCAGTAAATGGTATCTAGCACATGCACACACATACACACCCTTCAAACAATTACAGAATTAAATGTGAAGGGTAAAACAAAATTTTTACAACAAAATTGATAATATCATCATGATCTTGGAACTAGCAAAATTTTAAGATTAAAAAAAAAATTAGCAGAAAAATGTAATAAGCTAAACTATATTAAGAACTTCTTGGGGCCGGAGAGATAGCTCAGTAGAATAAGCAACTGCCTGGCAAGTGCAAGGGCCTGAGTTCAATCCCTGGTTCCTCCCAAAAAAAGATAAAGTAAAACAGAAGGGCTAGGGAGATAGCTTGGCAGTCTAAGCACCTGCCTGGCAAGCACAAGGAGCTGGGTTTATCCCCATACTACATGCTGTTCCAGCCCTAGGAACCCAAGTGCACTGTGCCAGCCACCAAAACTTGGCATGGTGGCACATACTTGTAATCCCAGCACCAGGGTGACTGAGACAGGAGGATCACTACAAATATGAGCTGTTTAGAGAGAGCCTGTACCAAATAAATAAATAAAATAAAAGCAGAGATAAGCTAAAGACATGAAAAAGCCATTCATAAAGCAGATATTCTAATGGCCAAAACATACATCAAACAGGCCAGGGAGAGGACTCAGTAGAATAAGCACTTCCCTGGCAAGCGCAAGGGCCTGAGTTCAATCCCCAGTTCCACAAAATAAAATAAATAATTAAACATACATCAAAGCGCCCAACTTCCCCAGTCATAAGGAAAATTCAAATTAAAACCAGGATGCAATACTATTACTAAAACCATGAAAGACTAAAGTGAAAAAAGATAGAAAAAATTCAAATGTTAACAAGTGTATAAGTAACCAGAGCACTCATGTGTTGCTTGTGGGAGTATATATCAGTAACAACCACTTTGAAAAACCATAGCAGTATTCACCACACCTGATGACTCCACAATTCTACTTTCAGATTATATGCCCCTTCAGAAGCATGTGCGCATGCGTGAATACCAAAAGATGTGAATACAAAAAAGTGTGAATAAGAATATTCTCAGCAGCACTCTTCACAACAGCTAGAAATTGGAAACTTCACAAATGTCTATCAACAACTGAATGAATAATTAAGTATGTGTGTGCGTGTATGTATATTTTACAGCAATGTAAATTAATTAGCAAAAATATAAATAAGTCTAAAAACAAAGATGAGGACAATAAGTCAAACACAGAAGAGTACCTATCCCATGTACACTGACAAAAGTACACTATTCCATGTATATAAAATTCAAGCAGACAAATGAATCAGGCTAGAAGAATGTAGAATAGTGACCATTCAAAAGGTTGGGTGCTGAAAGAACACAAGAGTTGCTTCTGGGGTACCAGGAAGACTTGGCTCCTACTTCTGGATACTGGTTATATAGGCTGTCCATACTGTGAAGATTCACTGTGCTGTACTCTCGTGGCCTGTGCACTTTCTGTGTGCATGCTATACTTCAACAGAAGAGTTCAAATGACATTTCTTGCTAAAGAATCCAACAGTGAGATTGAAGTAAACTGCAGCTATGCAAAGGTTCAGAGACCAGAAGGATTGAAAGATTTGATGAGAACGAAAAATAACTTTAATGAAGTAAAGGAAGAGGAGTGCGATGGCTAGAGAATGGAATTTCAAAATTAAAAACTTCAAAGGCAGCACCATTTCAAAGAACAACAAGGCCTAGTAATTTTATTCCATGCCCTAAGTTCTAAGATCTCAGATGCCTCAGTAATTTTTAGCTTTCCATTTTCTTTTAAATGTCGATTGCCCATTTCTTCACAGCCTTCCTTCAAGTTGATATAATGAACATTATAGAATACATGCACCCACATAGCCTGGAGCAAAGGCTTACACTTCTGAGCTTCTCTTAAAAAATCATTTTAATATTGCTCCCTCCTTACAGTCTTCATTAATGGCCTACAACTGAAATTATTTTTCTTACACCTATCTACCTACCTAGTTCCCTGGAGGCAGAAAGGCTAGCCAACTTCCAGTCACATTTCCCTCTCAAGCACTTAGTCATATAATTTTTATAATGCCAGCATCTAATACCATAACCCAAATATACAAAGCACCCAATATATGGTGAATGTTAACAGCATTATCTTCTTGGTAAAATAATAATGACGAGACTTACTGGTATCGGAGAATAAGAAAGCTATGCAAGGACAGTCTGTCTTCACTACAACCACAGTCCCATTCATATAAGCATTATTTTCTGTACCCACATTACATAAAAATGTACAAATATGGTTATATAGTCCTCTGGGATTGTTTTTATTTCACACTTAGTAAGATAACTGAAATGAGAATATGATTATGACCATGTTAATAAAACTGACTAAAATTAATTTCTTCACTTCTAAATGAAAGCTTTTATCTATATTAAAAAAATATAGGGGCCAGGGAAATGGTTTAGGGGTATTAAGCACTTCCCTGGCAAGCACAAGGGCCTGAGTTCAATTCCCAGTTCCACCAAAAAAAATAAATTAATTAAAAATTAAAATAAATAAATAAAATAATAATAATAATAATGGCCATTTCACTGTAATGCAATACTTTCAGGGCCCAATATCACCTCAACACTAAAAATGCTTAAACCTTAACACAGATTACACAGAATATTTCTGAAGTTAGAATACTGTACATTCAAAGTGACAGCAATATCAAACTGGTAACAAGAAAACCAGAAATCAAAGCCACAGAAGAAAAAAGACACAATTCACAGAGAAAGTAGTTTACATCTTAGGAAGCACTGCCTGTAACCCTGAAAATACAGGTAGGGGGCAGGGAGATGGCTCAGTGCAGTAAGCGCTTCCCAAGCTCAAGGGTCTGAGTTCAATCCCCGGTTCCGCCAAAAAGAAAAAAAAAAAATGAAAATACAGGCAAAGAACAGAAATCCAACTCAGAGTTACAGTATCAATGGGCATGTCTACTGAGGGACCTTTGCAGCCTTTTCTTTTGGGAAACAAAATAACTGTTTTGATCTGAAATAGATTTACACTTTAAAAAAACTTTCTCAAATTAGAAGATGAAGCCTCTAAGAAAAGTCTTGAGTAAGGTAACAAAGACTGAACTGCAAAGCTATTAGCAGTACCCAGAAACTGACATACTTCACCAACCACATACTCCCCTAGAGTTCCTTTTGATCTGCCAATTCACAAAAGAGTAACACCATTTCAAAGATGTAAAACTCTTTACTAGAAATGGCATTCATAAGTCAAATATTGGAGGTTTGGTTTCCCTCATGTAGAAGAATGAAGAATCTCACTATAAGGTTGCAAGATGCTCTTTAGTATCAAAGGATGAGCTGTCTGAACATCATTGGTAGAGATAACTAATCATTATCAACACATAATACAAATCTCAGAAGTGATATGAATGTAATATTTCAATTCACTTAATAAAACATATTTATTGAATACAATGGATTGAGTCCAAGGTTTCCTGCACGCTCAGCATGCACTCTACTAAACTACACCTTCCAGCCCTAATTTTTTAAGTCTGCCAAGGATTAGGCATTAGCTGGCTAGAAACTAAAGATGAAGGATCTAGACCAATGCTGTCCAACAGAACTTTCTGCAGTGATGGAACTATGCTATAACTATTCTGCTTGCTGTAGCACACATCACCTACACAAGGCTAATGAGCATCAGTGATGTGACTTATGTCCTGACATATTGAATTTTTATTTAGTTGTAAATAATTTAAGTTTTATGGGGCTGGGGAGATGGCTCAGTGGAATAAGCACTTCCCTAGCAAGAGCAAGGACTTGAATTCTATTCCCAGTTCCACCAAAAAAATAAAAAAATTTAAGCTTTAAATACATGTTATTAGTGGTTACCATACTGGATACCATACATGTAGTTATTTATACTATAACCCAAAAGTACCAAAACTCAGTGCCACAAAATGATAATGATCATTTAATATTTACTTACTTCATTTAATATGCTTTCCAGTGTTGGAGGAGTGTCAACTTGAGGGATATCAAACTCTTTGTCATCAATCTAAATAAAGACAAGAAATTAATACCCATAATACAATGCTTTTCCCCTTAAAATTGTGAGGGTGTTTTAACCAAATAATCAATATAAGACAATCCTAATATAAAATTGATCTAGCAGTCAACTCAGTAACCCATGATGATAAGAATCAGATCAAAAGATTATAGAAGTGAGATAGCTCAGTGGTCTAAAGTGCCTGTTTAGGCAAATAGGCAAGTATGCAGGGACTACAGTTAGATCTCTGACACCACATGTGGTGCCGCCCCCAGGGTAGGCTGAGGTTTGTTACCCTTCTTATCCATACATGCAGTGACTACCGAGCTTGTGGGTGCACTGGACTGCATTATCAAATGACCCTTTTCAGACAACTTCTGTTCAAGGACTTTTGCATCAGCTTCCTTCAACATGACAAAACATCATGTCTTACGACAACCCCTAATCTCCTAAATTCTGAGCTGTCATAAGTGATATGCCAAAGACTGACATCATATTTCTTAGTTATTTCATAAATTATAGCAACATAATTAGGTCAAATAACTTGTTAATATCGTCACAGAAACCCATTAACATAGTATTTAATCACTGCAGAAAAGTTGCTATGCAAGAATTTTAAATCTACCACTAGATCTCTGACTTTGAGAAGTCATTTAACACCACTGCACACAGTATCTTCCTCTATAAAATGGATTATCATAGAACTCTAAATACTGTGAAGCCCAACTGACAACATGAATCAAAATATTCTGTAAACTGTAACAGACTACACAAATAAAGAAGGACAGTATCTCATAAAACTGTATCCAGAGGCATACTAACCCATACAAAAATAATAGGCTAAGAGTGTTTGGATCATAAAACACACTACAATCAAAACTCCAATTAAAAATCATCACTTGATAAAAGCTGAAGTTTTACCAAATCATTTCTCAATTCCAGTTCCTTGTCCAGATCTATGTAGGAGAATTTTGAAAGTGAAGCTTCTAGATTGAAAGACTTATTCAGCTCTTCTTCAGTAGTAGACTTGACAGAGAGATCCTGTTCCACACTCTCATGGTCTGGTTCATTTTCCATATTTGCTTTTAATAACTATATTCAATCAATCCAAGCATGTGTTTGTCTTGTTTTGGGCCTTAGATCATGATGATCTGAAGATCTCTTTAAACAAAAAAATGGAAAGAAAGAAAAAGAAAAAATCATTTAGATTTCCTTTTGTCCACTGGATATTCCAAAACTTACTTGAGAAAAACTTACTTGCTTATCTGATTATAGACAGAAGAGAAATCAATACTGGGGTACAAGGTAGTCATGAAACTGCTAACAACGATGGTCATGAAAGACAGGTGTGGCCCCAGACCTGATTCTAGCCAGATTTATATATCTACCAACATGAGGGTAAATTGGTGCCAAAAGCTGCAATGAAACAATTAACTCCTTCCCTACCTTACCAAAACTCAGAGTAGCTCTCCAGTTCCCCTGGAGATAAATATATATAACAGCTTCATTGCTGGCACTCACTTGTGGCCACAGATACTTCAGGAACTTAGTTTACACACCAACAATAGCAATTAGCTAACCTCAGGGTTCAGATCTATTGAAAGAAGAAACAATGACCTGAAGATAAAATAACTATCTGTGGTTTCTACAAGAAAACTAGTCAGAGAAATAGACATTTTCAGAGAAAAATGAAATACTGAAAAAATCTAGAAATATACACTGTTTTTTTTTCTTTTTTTGGTCAGAACCAGGAATTGCACTCAGGCCCTTGCACTTGCCAGGGAAGCACATATTCCACTGCGCCATCTCCCTGGCCCCTGGAAACTATATGTTCATATATTTCACAGCTTTAAACAGTAGAGAAGCCAGGGAGATGGCTCAGTGGAATAAGTGCTTCCCTCATAAACACAAGGGCCTGAGTTCAAGCCCTGGTTCTGCCAAAAAAAAAAAAAAAAGCCTTATTATATCAAAAAAACAATCTTATACACTTGTAAAATTTATTTATAAAAATACATATTTTAAAATTCTTATACATTTAACAATTTTTAAAATATTTTTAGATAGTGTTTCAATAAGGCTACAAGTTGCCAATTTTTTTTAAAAACCCACTTAACTTTGCATTTAGAATAATGTAAAACTATGAAAATAAAAACAATGTCATAGGGACACTGATAATAAAAATAAAGTCATTTAGATCCTAGACTAAGTGTTTTCTATAGTATAGTATTCTCTTTCCATAATTTCAGTTACCAGAGGTCAATCACGATCTGAAAACATAAAAAGAAAGATTCTAGAAATAAAGAATTCATACCTGTGCTCACTTTGGCAGCACATATACTAAAATTGGAACGATACAGAGAAGATTAGCATGGCCCTTGCACAAGGATAACAAATTCGTGAAGCGTTCCATATTTTTGCATATGCTACAGGGTACTAATCAGCTTTTCTTCTGGATGGTTAACAACCTAAGTTCATAGATCAAAGTTGGAGAAATAGAAGAGCCACAAGGCCAGCCGACATTTTGGCCCTAGCCTTTCAAGGTCAGCGAAGACTCAGGACATAGGAGAATCTGTACTGCAACATCATGAAACTCAGTTGAGCTCCCAATTTTCTGAACAAGGAGATTATGGAGCCACAGAGGAGAGTGAAGTTCTATAGTGTGCCTGAAGAGAGTCACATGGAGAGAAAATGTTCTCTCAGGCTCTCACGGAGAGCAAACTGGTCAAGCATTGGCCATGACTCATCCACATGGATGACACAGACAAAGGATCTATAGAATAAGGTACAGGACTACAAGATAAACCCTGAGGGGACTTCACTGACCTCATAAGAAACATAAAGTACATGTGTCAGTATATAAGTCTTGCTCTATCTAGGTCTTAACCATCCAGCAGAAAAGTATAAAAATGAAGTATACAACACAGGGCCATAATATTAAGTTGAGCTGTAAATGGCTATGGTTGACAACTTCTTCGCATAACTCACTATTGTAGTGGACTGCTGGACTGTGTTGGATTGTGTCGTTGAGTTCAAGCACCTAAGTTAGTTGAATGACAATGGAGTGCCAATCTCTGACAGGTGTAGACAAAGGAAGGGATATAGAAAGGAAGAATCATGATGTGTGTGTATAGACAGTACAGTGGGGATAGATAATGCTGTGCTTTTACATAATCCTATGAGAGGCAAGATTTGCACTAATGGTGGTCGGACAGGATATTATGTCAGCTTTTAGTACTATGGACAACCACTAGGAAAATAACAAGGTAGAAAGTATTAATTATTGAATCTTTGATGTAATTCAGGTATAAAAAATAAGATACGCAAACAGCTATACTCTCTTTCTTTACTGATAAGAGTCATATGCTATAATAATGTCTGTAAGCATAATATCATGTATGCACCTTCTATGATACCAAAACATTATGAAAACAGTTTGCAATGTATTAATTTATCAAATCCATCTTGTCACAGTATCTTAAAACTGTCTCATTGATATTTGTTCTTCAATAAAACAAAAATAAAAAAATTAAATTAAATTAAAAAAAAGAATTCATACCTTCTAGCCAGTGCTCTGTTCTGGGTAGAGTATTGACATCTGGTACCATGTCTCCATCCCACTGGGAAGGTGAATCACCCCTGTCCAGTGTATCCATTTTGGATATGCTACCTACCCACTAGTCACTGACTCATGTGCTGGCAATCTGATCAACTACCATGGCATTGCACTGCTTCAATTCAAGTAACCCATATTTCACTGAACAGTTGATCTCAAAGTACTACAGTAGTAGTCCTGGAAATTTGGAAATGTGAAAAAGAAGCCATACAATGCTTTCTTTAAGTGAGAAGATGTAAGTTCTTCACTTAATAAGGAACAAAAAATCATATGCCAAAGTTATTAAGATCTATGGAAAGAATGAATCTTTTACCTGTGAACTAGAAATGAAAAAGAAATTTGTGTTAGATTTACTGTTAAATCTCAAATGGCAAAAGTGTGATAAATCAGTCAACTCATTTCACCTCACCATGTAGGTGCTATATCCAATCACATCATTATAAGAACTAGAGTACACTAAGATATTTTAAGAGAGATCATACTCAGATCACTTTTATCATAGTATATTTTTCTAATTGTTCTATTTTATCATTGTTGTCAACCTCTTGCCATGTCTGAAGCATAAATTAAACTTTATCATGAATATATATATTTAAAAACATTGTATAGAGTTGGCCCTCCATAAACCAGGGGTCCCACATCTATCAAATCAACCAACCACAGACAGAAAATACTGCACTGAACATATATAGGCTCTCATTTTGCCCTTATTCCCTAAACAACACACCACAACTATTTTACAAAGCATTTACATTTAGTTAGCCCTTACAAGTAATCTGGAGATGATTTAAACATACACACAAGAATGTGAGAAAGGGTACATGCAAAGATTACACTATTCTATCTCCCTAGCCCAAGCTATTTTATATAAAGGATTTTTTTTTTTTTTTTTTTTTTTTTTTTTTTTTTTTTTTTTTTTTTTTTTTTTTTTTTTTTTTTTTTTTTTTTTT
>PVKA01011206.1:0-41875 GCA_004027165.1 Ctenomys sociabilis
CCAGAGTGCTGGGGCCCCATGGATGTGTATGCTGTTGGGCAGAAAGGTCCTGCATTTGCCTCTAACCACTTTACTTGTGTTTTCAAATTTATTATGCAGTATATTCTGTTGAAAATTAAGAAGGGCAGATAAAAAGCAGTAAGGCTATTGCATATAAAACTTAGTTATTGGACTATTGTTAGCTTGGTATAGTAGGGGAAGAGAGGAGATTTAATCTTCTGGGTAAGGTGACATTTTAAAGTATCTTTGAATGACAATTATCTGAGCTATTCTAGTCCCTTATCAAAATTTATGATTGAGCACAGGCTATAAATTTAATCATTTGAATTCTTTAGTGGGGTGAATTAAATTTTAGCCTAATTTAAAAATGATCTAGTGCTAAAACTTTTTTTTTTTTAATTTGCAGAATTTGTGTATTTAACATAGATTCTTAATACACAAGGTTTCAGATACTTTATAAAAAGTACTTGAAAAGTAGTTATTAATACTTTGATTTTGGGCCAGGCAGGTAGCTCAGTGGCATAAGTGCACCTGCCTGGCAAGCTCAAGGTCCCAAGTTTGATCCCTAGTACTGAAAAAAACAAACAAAGCACCCTTTGATTTATTTATAATATTTAAATTTCAAAACCATACCAGAAATCTGAATGATTTGTTTCTTTGCCAGTTCTAATTAAAGAAGCTACCTGTGAAGTTTTGGAAAGGTGAACAGTCTTCAGTTTGCAAAAAAATGGTGTGAAGTTCTGTTAGCAAAATAACATTTAGCTTTAAAAGCAAAAATAATTTCATGTACTACAATTTACTCTTGAATGTATTTTCAAGAACAAATTTACATTTAAGATTTTTAAGCAAATAAAGTTTTGAACAACCTTAGTTATGAGATATATGTGGAAAATAATTCAGGTAGACTTCTAACTCAGCTTAATGTGAAGAAATCAAATTTGCATTTTAGACTTAGATACTGTTTATATATGACTGAGTTGCCACTCAGTCTTATTAGGTTATAGAAATAAAATATTGGCTTTTCTTCTTTTTTCAGTTTTCAACTAATAGCCATTTAATCAGTCTGCAGAAGAAGCACTTTGGGTGTTCAAACACAGTGTTGACAATTGCTGGTCCTTACTTCCAGCACTTAGGGAGTTTGAGGAAGGAAGAATGCATGTTTGGGCTATCCTGTAAAACAGTGAGATCTTGTCTCAAAAAAATTAAAAGAAAAGGGCTGGGGATTTAGCTTAGTATAAAGGCTCTGGGTTCAATCCTCAGTTTTGCCCTCACTCAAAAAAAAAAAAAAAAAAAGATTATTTACCTTTCGATGTATCTGAACCTTTCATCAAATCTGATCAGAGGTGCAACTCTCTTCGTTGAACACTGTACATATAGTTTAGTACCCTTTAGGCAACAGGCCTCTCTGAAGCCCGCTCACAGGGGATCCCTTAAGAATAAAGAATTTCAGATTTTAAAACCTGCCCTAGATAGCTTAAGTGATTTTTCTTTAAAACTTTATATATAAACTTTTCAAAAAAATGTTTCCCATGATTATTGTAGTTTTATTTCTTTAAAGAGTAACTGACTCGCCAGTGGACGGTAGTGGGCAAAGGAGCTTGGTCAGAGGAAACTTGGGGCTTGCAAGCTCTTCTCCGGCTGTGTCACCCGCTGTTGGAAGCTGAGTAACCTTTGAGGAAGTCACTTAACCTTTCCTGTGTGTCCTGGGTTCATAGTCCCTATAAACACATTTCTGAGCAGTTTCATGGTATTGCGGCTTCATGGTAAAACTATTCATTCATTGAGGATTATCTCTGCTATACAGTTTTGGAGATAATGCCCTGGAGATAAAGTGTGTCTGTATATTATGCTGCCAAATTGAATGTGACTTTTGAGAAAAGTTCATGTGATCATGCTTTCTCAGATGCTGTATAAATAGAAGTTAAAATGCCATCCTATCCTGATCGCTTTGAGTTTCTACATATTTATAATTCCCAGTATATGCCTTTGTTGATGGTATTACAGTTGTCATCTCCAGTTCTGTCTTGCTTTCTCATTTTCACTATTTTTCTTGTATTATTTTGGATGAACAGAAATTCTTAATTTAGTTTAGTCCAAGTTACTAGTGTTTACCTAAAATTACTTCATAGCCAACAGTATAGATAAAAATAGTTTTAGAAGTCATTCACATAACAGTGCTATGGGAGATACGAGTTGTGAGTTATGCTTATCTTGAAAGAGCTAAAAAGAAAGTCATAATAGAGAAGAGAAACCTGAAACAGACAGCCTGGATGTCCATTCAGTCAGTTCATTAATTTAACCACTCACTTCTCAGCTTTTTGCCTAAGATGGAGTGTAATTTAACATAGGTATCTTTTGAGAGATACAGAATGCTGTAGGTAGCTGGGTGTGGTGGTGCACGCTTGTAATCCCAGCACTTGGGTGGGTGAGACAGGAGAATCAATTGTGAGTTCAAGACCAGCCTGGGCTACAAAGTGAGCTCAAGGCCAGCCTAAACCGCATAGTCAGACCCTGTCTCAAAAAAATTGTGGGGTATGGGGGGGTGGCAGAATCCACCATTAATAACTGTAATATTAGGAATCTACTTTTAATAATTGTATCAGTATAGATTTTGAGCCAATTTTCTTTTAGTTGAGAATCATTCTAATCTAGTTGATTAAAATTGTCATTTAGTTGGACCTGACAACTTTAAAAAAGACTAGTGCTAAAAAGAAAAGGCAGGATAGAATATCAAATTAAATGTTTTCGTTTCGTTTGCTTGTTTTTTTAGACAGGGTCTTGCTATGTAGTTTAGGCCAACCTTGAACTCACAATGTAGCCCAGGTGATCCTCCTGCTTCACCCTCCCAAGAGCTGGGATTACAGGTGTGCACTGCCATGCCTAATGAATTTATTTTGTAAATGAATGTGAATTGCATGAATTGGAACCCTTTTAGCTAATTTTACTGTGTGTTTGATATGACTGTGCATGGTTAAACAAAGATTTATAATCTAGATGATGGAAATCTTTTTGAAGTATCCCCTGAGGAAAGGGACATGATTGGAGTAACATCATTCAGCAAACACTATGTTTAAAGTGTAAGGAGGGTGCTTGCAGTGCATGACACGTGGAATTTAAATAATGCTAAGATGTTAAAGGCAAAGTTCTAATTTTTGTTTCCTGATATTGGCTTGGGTTACCAAAACCTTTACACATGTGGCATAGAGAAAAAGAATGACTTTTTAAAAAAAAAATTTATTTTATTGAAGTACAAATATCAGTGAGACAGTTTTAAGATACCTTGACAAGATGGATTTGATAAATTAATACATTGCAA
The DNA here is from genome assembly GCA_004027165.1 of Ctenomys sociabilis. NCBI lineage: Eukaryota > Metazoa > Chordata > Mammalia > Rodentia > Ctenomyidae > Ctenomys > Ctenomys sociabilis. Next base: position 3,317 of record PVKA01011206.1, read on the forward strand.
ACTGTTTTCATAAAAAGAATGACTTTTGTATATGTGGTTTACAGTTTAAAGTGATAAGGTATTATTAAAAATATAAATGAAGATTTTAAAATTCTGACTGTACTATATATTTACTTATTACTTTATGTATTATACAATACAATGAATTTTAAAGCCTTATATAAGACAAATGCATATCAAGATTAATTGGGAAGTGACCTCAGTGGACCAAAGTATGGACTGGTGATGCTGGTTTAATTTATTCATAGAAGGCAGCCGCAGTGAAGGTCTTTTGTGGTGGATGAGGATGTCATCGTGTGTTACTTAGATGAAATGTGTGTCATTTGTATGTGTTTCTTAGAAAGGAAAAGCTATCAACTACAGTTGAACCTTGAGCAACATGGGTTTGAACTGCCCAGGTCCACTCATATTCAATATTTTTTGTTTAGGATTGTAAAAATTTGTAAAACAGTTGAATAGCACATCCTAAAAATACTGAAAATTTTTTAGAAAAATGTTGCAAATGTGTAACATACGTTAAGTATTTTATCACTTATAACTAATAAATATACCTACATCTTATAAAAGATAACACATTCAGCTGTTTACAGTCAAGTGAAATGTAAACAAACATAAACAGGCAGTACCAAGTCATGCCTGCCTTAAATGCACTGTGACGCACGCTGTCCTCTCGGAATAATCTCACAGGCACCTCCTGTTGCTGTGCAGTGTGAGGGCTCAAGTGTTGCGAGGATCCTCTGCAAGCACTGCGTGGTGCTAATCATCTCTGTGGGAGCAGTTCATCTCTCTGTAAATTGTTTATCTTGTGGTTATCACCTATGTTTCACTGTATTTTTGAATACTAAAGCCAATGTATAAAATGTGTTGATCTACTGTTTTTAAGTTTTTAAGGAGTTAGAAGTTATACTCTGATTATTGACTTTGATAGGAGTTGTGCTCCTCTTCTCCAATTGCCTCCTCCTTTGTACAAGTTTCAACTGTACTTCTCTTCTTGATTTTTTTGTTTTTTTGTATTTGTTTGTTTGTTTGAGTCAGGGTCTTGCTATGTAGTCCAGGCTGGCCTTGAACTCATGGCAGTCCTCATGCCTCTGAGCCTTGGATTACAGGCCTGTGCCACCACATCTGGCCCTTGTTTTTTTAAATGCTCTTGTATTCTTCTTTGCTATAAAAACTTTCTTTTCTTTTTGCATTTTAACTTTTGGAGGCTGTGTTCTACTTCTAGTTCTTTCCAAAAATCAGAAATCTTTCAATTTTCAGCTTTCGATTAGTATCTCATAAATCTGTGATCTAATTCCATTTTCCCCCGTCCTTCTGTTATAGGGGGCTGGAGAGCTGAAGGAGAGCCACTGTCCCCAAAATTGGTAAGTATGTTCTGTAGGCAGGCAGAATGTGCTTGATCCTAGCTGGATAATAATTCAGATATTCAGGCATTTTGTTGTTGTTTGTAGAAAAAAGGTTTTCTCCTAGAAATAAGACTTTGTAGCCGGGCGTGGTGGCGCATGCCTGTAATCCCAGCACTTGGGAGGCTGAGGCAGGAGGATTGTTGTGAGTTCGAGACCAGCCTGAGCTACAAAGTGAGCTTAAGGCCAGCCTGAACTGCATAGTGAGACCCTGTCTCAAAAAAAAGACAAAAAAAAAAAAAAAAAAAAAGACTTTGTTTCCTGCAAAACTGAATTTTTGTGTAATTTCCCATAGCCATCTCTCAAATGTATTTGTACTTCTCTGAGTACTGCTAAGTGTGCATGTTCCTGCATTGATAATCTGTTAAAATGTAAAGGTCCCCTTTGCTAAAAATGTCCTTAATGAAGTAATTAGGAATGACAGTTTGAAAGTCAGTAAATACAAAAGTTAAGCTTCCCATTGTGTTTTGTATTATTTAATACACTGTTAAATTTGGTGTCCTTGGTATATATGTAAAATGGCTAGATAAATGTGTGAGAATCTTGACTTTTGAGTTTCAGAACTGTTAAGTATTTATATTTTTAGTATTAGATTGGCTTCATGTTTGATATGTTTTTAGTGTGTAATTTTATGTAATTCTTAGGGAAAAATAGAGAGGGAGAGAGGGAAGGGAGGGAAAAGGAGACAGAGAGAGGAGAGAAAGGTAATAATGTAGGGCATTTTCCTCTAATATCTGCTTTAGTAGATTTTATAATGGCTTTAACTCATCATACTACATAATTTCTTTGAATGTCTAATCAGAAATTATATAGGGCAGTCTAATGCCTAAGCACCAAGCAGTTATTAACTTTATTTGGAGAGTGTGTATTATGAAAAAAATTAAACAAGCTGGAATTTGTGTAGTCCTCTAATACAAGACTGCTTTCTTTAAAAAAAAAAAAATCCTCTTACTCAACTAGTAATTAACAAGAGTGACTAGGGGAGGTATGGTAGATATTTGGTTAGGGTTTCTTTTTGATAATTTATATTCCTTGAGGTATCCCTCTTAATTTTTAGGAGTGGACTTTGAACATGAAAGGGGAGCTGGCTAACTGTGCATTTTACTTTTTAATTCTTTTGGCTTTTCTCTTAGGGAATTTTTAAAAATAAACAAGATCCTGTAGACCTTTTGCTTTATGGTATGTTAGAATCATAGAATCTTTTTTGTTTGTTTGTTTGCTTGTTTTTTGAGACAGGGTCTTGCTATGTAGTTCAGGCTGGCCTTGAACTCACTGTGTAACCCAGGCTGGACTCAAACTCATGGTGATCCTTCTGCCTCAGCCTCCCTAGGGCTGGGATTACAAGCATGTGCCACCTGCCGGGCTCAGAATCATAGAATCTTAAAGAAGGGAATGATTTAAGGGCCTTTTTATCCAGCTTTCTATCTTGTGTGGCACTTTCTTTTTCTATATCCCTGACAGGTTATTTATTCAGGTACATATTGATTATTACATTTTAAAAAAGTAGGTCATTATTTTCTGTAATGTATTCTGAGAAACTCTTAATTCCACAGAAGCTGAATAAATATTACCAAGGTGGGGATGGGGTGGGAGGAAGGGTTCTATGGTCATAATTTGGGAAACACTGTGTTAAAACAAAGTTAAACAGGTTTCTTTACTGCAGGACTTCTCAGAACCTTTAATATGCTAATGTGCATTGTGAATCTCCAAGAGGGGGATATGATATGCAGCATTCTTGAATACTTCTAATGACAGGGAGCCCACTACCTCATAAGGTAACCCATTCATTTTTTGTACAGTTCTAATCCTTAGTTCTTCCTTTATTGATTTGAAATCTATCTCCCATAAGTTCTATTCCGTATTTATTGGTTATGCTAAACCTACCACACCCTCCTGTGTGGTATATATTTATGAGATTCTGGCCAGGCTTGTCTGGATACTTTTATACTTTTTAAAATTATTAACATTTTGGTAAATGTGGCAGCTAGTTCCAAAGTTGTAGCCTCATTGTCCCTATGCTGTTATACATTTTATTCTCAGCCTCCTTCACTTTGAATTTCTATAAATGTAAACATTTACTTCAGTGTGCATCTTGTTTGGTGTTGTTGAGATAGTTTCAGTGGATATTCCTGCTTCTGTAAAGGTTGGAAGAGTACATGTATGCAGACAGCCTGGGCCACAGAAGCTGGGGCAGAACTGTGGTGAACAGTGCCAGGGAGAGAGCAGTCCACTGCTGCAGGCCACTGCTGCAGACCCTTGGGGGAGCATGTGGTGGGGACCCCTGTCTGGCCTGGCCTGATACGCTGCGGAGCCCTGGGCTGTGTGGTATGGATGTGTACATGTTCTTTTTCTGAAAAATGAGGACTTTCCCCATCCTTCCAAATCCGAACAATCACGGGGAAGATAGATACTATCATACAGCATTAAATACTGAATTTAAGAGTTTAGAAACATCTAGCTAGCTGTGATTATTTTTGTTAACTGCTATCATACCAGGGTTTGAGTGTAATGGCCTTGCCAGATTCAAAGGGTGGCTAACCTCTAAAATGAGGGCTCCTGGGCTCTTCCTGAAGAGCATTTTCTGTTCATCATGGAGTGCAACCAAAGAAATACCTCCAGGAAAAGAAGGCAGTGTGTTGAAAATTCTTAAACAATAAGAGAGAAGTAAGTTTTTAAATGTCATGTTTCATGTTAATAAAGATTAACTTTTTCAATAAGTGTCAAATAATTGTATTATTTTCAGCATCCATGATAATTTTTTAGCACTCCAAGTTTTGTCTCATTGTATGTTAGTTACGTATTAAGTATTTTGGACAGGGTGAAACCTGGTGCCTGAATGTTAGGCGTTGAATAAGATGTAAATATAAACAGACCCGTCATGGCTTTACTTAAAAACAATTAGGCCTTGGGCTAGCCAGATGGCTCAGCATATTATAGCGCATGGAGGGACTGGGGTTCGATCCTGGGTGTACCATTCCCCCACCCCCTGCCCTTAGACCGTGATTGAGACTGGGTGTGTTGGTGCCCACCTGTAATCCTAGCACGTGGGAAGCTGAAAACAGAAGGATCACTATGAGTCTGATCTATGTAGGGAGATCTTGTAGACCCTGTACTAAATACATAAAAAAATTAGGCCTTCTTTAAACATTGTGTTTGAGAATATAGGCACTGAACATTTTATAACAAATATATGCTGCATGATATAGAGAACAGCAAACTGAGGAACAGTCTGAGGTACACCATCACAGACTTACTGTTAGTTTTAACTGTTGGTTATCCAGTGGAGTTTTTTTTTTTCCTGTGGCCAGCTCAGTCTGCCCTGGGGGCGGGGCTGGTGTGGCACGTGGTGCAGGAGCAAACCATGGTCCTTGTCTTTTTTTTTGGTGGAACCAGGGATTGAACTCAGGCCCTTGTGCTTGCCAGGCAAGCACTTATTCTACTGAGCCATCTCCCCAACCAACCATGGTCCTTGTGCTTGCCTAAGCTTGCCTAAGCAGATGCTTTAGTCCACTGTTATGTCTCCAGTAGAGTTTTGATTGGAGCAAGATTTGTGTCAACTTTTTATTTATTTATTTTTTATTTTTGTATTTTTAGGGAAGGGTCTACAGGATGTTCAGGGTCTCAGTACTAGATTGAACTTGTAGTTATCTGCCTATTTGCAGCCTTCCAAGAGCTGGGATTACAGGTTGTGTCAATTTAGTATATGTAAAGCAAAAGATTTCTTAGCACTACAACCAGTTATGACTTTCCTCCAAGTTACCATAATCATAATAAAAAACCTGGATATCACATATCTCCAAGCAAAATTATTCAGGAACACAGTTAGAAACCTTTTTAGAGAGTTAGAGAATAGCAAAGCCTACAGGTATGTTGGGAAGTTTTGTTACACAGTTTGGAGAGTTAAATATGTCAAGAATAGCATAAAACTTTACAGTTCACAAGAAGCTTTTCATACAACAGTCCTATGAGGTAGGTCATATTATTTTCCCCATAACCAAGCAAACTCACTCTGAGAGTGAGAGTACTATAGTCACACTGTGACCAAGTGAAGTGTGAAGGTTTTTTTTTTTTGTTTGTATTTGGGGGGCAGTGAATGTTCTTTATAGACACCATAACTGCAGTTGCTTGTCAGCCTTTTGGCTAAGGTCAAGTGTGGATATCACAACTACGTTTTTTTAGTGAGGTTTCTTTTTTGTTTGTTTTATTTAGTTTTTTGTTTTGTTTTATATTGAAGATTGAATCCAGGGCCTGTTACATCCTCAGCCCTTATTTACTTACTTGCTTGTTTGTTTATCGAGGGTCCTGAGTCACTAAATTACCCAGGCAAGCTGGAATCTTGCCTCAGCCTCCCAGAGTGCTGGGGTTACAGGTGTTTAGCACTGTACCTGGATTTTTAGTGGGATTTGACAATTACTTTTGTCTGGCCTATGGGGATGTTTGTTTACTTGCATATGTATTGTTTTTATGTTTTGCTTTTTGCTATTTAAAGGTGTGAGGCCATTAAGTATCCCAGTGGCTTGATATGTACAGTTGTGAGGAGTGTAAACACTGATGTGTTAGGCTAGGCAGGCATCCTCCTTGATGGGCGTATGCAGAGCTCTGGGGGTAGATGGTGTTAACCTTGAATAAAGTGTGTCTATTATTACTTTGTAAGGAACTGATTTATTTATAACTTAATAAAGTTGATCAAAATATAATTCATTTTCATAAATTTAGAAACAGTGCTTCTTTTGATAGTGTAAATTACCCCAGATAGTATTCAGTGATGGCTTCATGAAGTTGTCTAAGATCCTAAAATATTTCTTAAAATAGTGGATATATTCTTGCCTTACCTTTGTGAACTATAAATATATTTTTATAATTTGTTCCTTTAGCAGAAACTGGTCTCTTACAATTGCCATCTAGAAATAGAAATTTCTGGATTGGCAGTGTAGCTCAGTGGTATAGTAGTTTCCCAACATGCATAGAGTCCGAGGCTTCATTCATCCCTAGTACCATAAAACCAAGACAAACACCAGAACAGGAGGACTTCAGATGAGTGTTCTAATCCTTAGTAAGTTTTTTTATAAATAGTCACTACCTTTTTTAACTCTTCAGTTTTATTTTGAAATAAAATGGGTAATTGGCATTTAGAGTCCTTGCCAAATAAAACTTCATGCCTTTGTATGTCTCTAATAAGCAGACAACAGTCTGATGGAGGAAGTAAAAGCTGTCAGCTCCTCATTAACTTGAGTTGCGGGCTTTTTAATGTGCAGTGTGCTCTTTGACATTTAGAGTCTCCAGGTTAAACCCTGATTCTGCGTTTTCTTTACCTGAACATTTTGTTTGATCAATCAGTATAAAATTTTCTGATGTTTTAATGTATCCATCTTCACTTAACTTTTTCTTTTCTTTTTTTTTTGGCGGTACCAGGGATTGAACTGAGGACTTTGTACTTGCCAGGCAGGCACTTACACCACTGAGCTATACTCCCCTGCCCCAACTTTTTCTTATTTAAAAGGAAATAGGTTTTTTTATCTTTTGGCAGAACCGGGGATTAAACTCTGACCCTTGCGCTTACCAGGCAAGCAAGGGCTTATTCTATGGAGCCATCTCCCTGGCCCTCGAAACAGGTATTTTTATGGAAAATTTTCACAGTATTAATACCCTCCCCAAAGCAGAAAGTATTGTAAATAACTCCCAGCACTCACCCAGAGATAACCACCAACAAATTACAAAGTGTTATCAGACAAATTCTAGACAGTTCACAGTATTATTATTTGTACAGGTCTTCAGTTTGATAAACAAAAAATACATATTTCCATTATTGTTGAAGGATAAATATTTCTCACATTTGTTGTTCATTCTTAGTTTCATTTCCATGAGTCATTTTCCACAAATTTTGTTACTAAGTTGTGACAGCCCTAGCTATATAAATAAACTTTGTCAAGTGTATTGTTAATTCTTTGTTTTTAGCCTGCTATTTTGTTTCCTTAGTGTATATGGGTTCACTTTAGCTAGGGTGTTAAAATGTTAACACCAAAAGAATAAAATCCGCCTTTCTGTTTTTGAAAATATTCCAACTTCAGATGACTCGATTTAACAAAAATTATAAGTACTCATTTTTGGACCCATTTTCTGGTAGAATCCTGCAGAAATTAAAATCATACACTGAGGGCTGGGGATGTAGCTTAGTGGCACAATGCTTCCTTGGCAAGTGCAAGGTCCTGAGTTTGATGCGCAGTACAAAACAAACAGTTAAAGAAAACAGCAGCAAAAAACTCCCACATACTGTTTTCAAAAGTAACTATAATATGTACGTTAAAAAATTTGTGTAGGGACATTACTTTAGTGTTTAAAATGAAAGGGAATGTATAATTTTAACATTAGCATTTGCATGTAAGTAAGCTTGTATGACAACCAAGTCTGATGGAAGTCACTTAATGAGTCAATTATTATAGTGTCAAAGATTTTAAAAATAAGATACGGGTTTGTTAATCAGAATATGTTTCTGTCTCCAGATTCTATCTCTTAAATATCGCTTTTGTGAAATGTTTTGGTTAACAATATTATATCATGTATAGTAAATCTTTCCTAGCTTCTACAAATTAACTTTGAAGGAATCTTGCATATTGGGAATTTTTTTCTTTTCTGCTTTAGAATACTTTGATATTATATAATGTATCATACAAGCCTTTGAGGAAAGATTGTCACTAATGTTTTAAGTAAATACAGTGAAAACTAATATAAGAATTTATTCTGTGGTTACTTGTTCTACTGTAACCCTGCTAAAACAGTTTTCAGAGGACTTTTTTAAAAACTTGGGTTAATTGTGTACTTTATCCAGTGGTAAACTTTTAGAAAACATTACTTTTTTTTTTGGTGGAATCAGGAATTGAACTCAGGTCCTTGCACTTGCCAGGAAGTTGCTTATTCCACTGAGCCATCTCCCCAGCCCCCAAATAATGATTTTTTTTTTCTTTTGGCAGAAGAGGGGATTGAACTCAGGGCCTTTCACTTGCCTGACAGGCACTTATTCTACTGAGCCATCTTCCTGGCCTCAACATTAATCTTTTTGACTCTCATTGTATTGATATAACAGGGGTTCATCTAGCTTTCTGTTTGTTTCTTAATGTTGAAAAGGTACTCTAGCAAGTACAGGGAAGAAGAGAGATTTAAGGTAAACTTCAAATTTATTCAAGCAATAAAAGGCTTTTGCTTTGGTGGAGTACCTACCATCAAATTTAAATTTCCATTTAACAGAAGAAAAAAATTAAAGGAGAAATTAACTGTTTTAAAGTGTGGTACTGATGAGTGGAGGCTGGGAAGGCCAGGCTGGGTGTTGGCACTGATCATCGAGAGTTAGACTTTGGGGCATCTCCACATGCAGTTACACGCACATAGCTGGAGATGCAATGGCAGGGTTGGGAAAATAATGACGTCCATTGTAAAGCAGGAAGCACATTTCATCAGTAGACCCCATGAGGTAGATTCTTTGTAGTATGTGGCACAGTGTTGAGCAGGAGTGGTACTTAGATGTGTCCATGACTATGATTTTTTTGTTATTGTTTTTCTTTTCTTAGTTATTTGAAGTGTGCTGTAGGCAGGTACTCAAAGAATGAACACTCCCCCCCTCCCATTAGTACTGAGTTGTTTTGGAAAAAAATTGTTTGGAGTTTGTTTTCTCCCACATTAAAAAAAAAAATCAGATATGTTTTTGACTAACTTACTTTATTTAACACATTTTCCTGATTGTCAATATAATGGTACAAAACATTTTATGATCTCTACAGCTGCAGCAAGAAGAGTTTGTTATTTTAAACGGAGCTGAAGAAACTACAGAATTAGCAGACATAAGAGAAAGTGGAGAAGGTAGAGAATGGAGTTGCAGACTCTCCAGGAGGCTCTTAAAGTGGAAATTCAGGTTCATCAGGTATGTTGCATTATTGACTCCTCTCACATTGTGTTGTTAAATAACTAAAATTAGTAAACAGGTCCAGTTCTGGATTTAGTAGTTTTCAAATCATCTTTACAATAGTTGTCCAGGAATCCTGTCATCTGCTTTTCATCTGCAAATATCCTGATACTGCTTTGCAGGACATGAGCAGGAGCTGGGTGTGGTGTAGGCAGCTGCACAGCCGCGTGTTCTGGGCCGGTCTGGACACTGCAGGGAGAACCTAGCTGAACGCATAGGAGGGCTGGGGAGGGAGCTCCATGCCCTGGAGTTCAATCCCCAGCCACCAACCCTTACATTTAGTAAAATATGTTTTTCATATCCCAAAAGTATTACAAAAAACACCTCTTTTTGCTTATTTTTGGGGGCATTCACTTATAGGACTGTTTTCAAATAGTAGAACTCTCACATTTTACATAATGAGACTTGTTTAGATCAGTTGCCATGGCTGGACTCATTGTCTCAAACTTATGTCTTGATTCCACACTTTGATGAAAATTCCTTTCATGGATATTGCATTTTAAAATTTCACAATTCTTACATTTTTACATTATGTACCTAAACAAACTTAAAAAATATGTAATTGTGCGGGGCGTGGTGTCACATGCCTGTAATCCCAGCACTCAGGAGGCTGAGGCAGGAGGATTGCTATGAGTTCGAGACCAACCTGAGCTACAAAGTGAGCTTAAAGCCAGCCTGAACTGCATAGTGAAACCTTGTCTCAAAAAGACAAAAAAAAAAAAAAAAGGTAAAATGTATATGTAAATAAACTGCTATGATTGCATAATATATTTGTCATGCAAAGAATTCTCAATAAAATAATTTTAAATATTATATAAATATAATAAACAAGACAAAACCTATCCATAAATAAGTTATTAACATTTATTGTATAAATAATGTTTTATATTTGTTTTTCACATTAGTGGGCATTTTTTTTTTTTTTTAGCAGAACCAGAGATTGAACTCAGGCCCTTGGGCTTGCCAGGGAAATGCATATTCCACCGAGCCATCTCCTCAGCCCCATTAGTTGGTATTTATTACATTTAAGACACACATACAGAAATACACACTATACATAATCTTTAGTATTCAAAAGATGAACTGATTAATTTTAATTTTGAATGTATAATAATTGACATGGGAGTAGAGGAGGAAACCTCTTGTGTGTGTTTTTTTTTTTTTGGAGGGGGCCATGTTGTGGATTGAAATCTGGGCTTTGTACATGCTAGGACAGTGGTTTACTAGTTGGTGACCTCCTGGCCTGTGAGCTCCTTTTTTTGTTGTTGTTTTTAAATGTTATTTTTTTGCTTTTTGGCATTGGGCTTCATTGTCCAGCCCAGGCTGGCCCTAAAGTCACAGTGGTCCTCCTGCCTCAGCCTTCCAAGTGCTAGTATTACAGGCATGTGCCATCATAGCTGTCTTAGGAGCTACTTTTTAGAGAAGTTTTGTTTTGTTTTGTTTTTTGGCTAGCTGAGGCTACCCTAAGGGTGGGTCTGGTACAGCTTGTGGAGCTGAAAATTGAACCATGGTCTCCTGCACCTGACTGAGTTTGCCCAAGCAGGTGCTTTAAACAACTGAGCTAACCTACAAGCCCCCTACGAGCTACTTTTTAAAGTTGTTTGTTCTTAGGTATAGTTTCTTTTTTTTTTTTAAATCTGAATAATCTAATTTAACATTAATTTCTGAAGCTATCTAAGAAGATAAGTTTGTTAGATTGGTTAATTGCCCAGAGTTAGTGTGGATAACCTTCAAAGGCATTTATGTACATACATAGACACAAGCACACACACATCTATGTGTAAAATACTGTTTTAAAAACATCAAATCCATATGTAGAAATCCCTTCCACTGCTTTGAATCTTGTTAAACTCTTCCTCAGTAGCAGTGTATCTTGTGTAAGTGGGCTTCTTTCAGTATATTTAACTTATACACTTAATTTTACTTGGTCTTGATTTTAGTAGTAATGGCAAAAATAAAATTTGTTTGTAAAAACAAGCTTATCTTTTTACTTAAAGTGTCTTAACATAGAGGTGTGTTGAATAACCAGTTTATGTGAATGGCAAGTAATGAAAGTTAAACTCACAACTTATTTAAAGCTGACATCGTCATAGAATGGATTTGGGGAATACAGTAATCAGTCTGAAATTTGTGTGGATCTGTGACAGGCTTATGATGTTATATGTGAATTTTATAGTTTTTCCTTCTCAAGACATTTTGAGATTGCCAGGTTAATACTGTGCTTTTAGTTTCTTCTCACAAGATACAAAATGCCCCAAATAAACTTTTCTTGAAAAACATAACTTAAAATGAACTTAATTACTAAATTAAATACAGTTCTTAACTATTATTTTGTCTTATATTTTGAATTCATGCATCCAAATATATAGACATTACAATTAAGAAAAATTTAAACTCCAGTTTTAAAATCTAATTACAAGGCAGGAGGATTGCTGAGAGTTTGAGGCCAGCCTGGGATACAAAGTAAGTTCAAGACCAGCCTGATATATGCAGTGACTGAAAGAAAGACAAAACAAACAAACAAACAAAGTTAGCTAACTTTCCGAAAAGGGCCAGATGGTAAAATATTTCAGGCTTCACAAGTCATTTACAGTCTCTGTCACAACTACTCTGCAAATCATCCATGGATAACGTACCAACAAATGGGTGTGGCTGTGTTCCATAAAACTTTATTCACAAGAAACAGGTGGTGGGCCAGACTTGGCCTGTTGGCTGTGCTTGCTCATCATTGGTGTAAAGTGCATTCACGTGAAAACGTGCATTTATGTGACAAGAAATGACTTCGCTTTGATAAACATGTCAGCTTAATAGGCGCTGGGGATTTGGATAGTCCAGGGATGAACCTTTTAGAGATGAGTGCTCAAACTGCAACCCAGACCTGCTAATTTATTGCAGAGTGCCAACACTGCAATTACACCCAGTACTGAGGTTTTAGTTTAGAAAAAATAACTTAGCTGATGCTCGGCTCCTGGGGCGACTTGACTCTCATGCCAGCAGAGGGGCTCTGCATGCCTGCTGTGCCACACATCCTGTAGGTGCACCAGCTGTCTGTTGGTTAGCTTCGTAGCTTACCTGTCCTACTCTTGCTCTTCTGCAACACAGTTTAACCGCCTAGATGGAGAAAAGTTGGTTTATATCCACCAAAGGTGAAGAGTTAATAAGGTTATCAGTTTTTAAATTCCAGTGTCTTGGAAGAAAGTGTTTTCAGCTTCAAAGAGGTACCTTTAGTATTCTTTAATAACTATATCAAAAGGAAAATCAGAGGTTATTTTATTGAAGAGGCTAGACTTGTAAAAAAGTGTATGTATAAAATCTTGTGTTTCTAATCTGTTGAACTCTTGGAATGTGTATTCTAAGAGTGTAAATTTACAGTAGGATACAGAAGAGCGACTGTGGTGAGTTGAGTATGAATTAGAATATAGCGACTTCTACTTTGTATATTGAAAGGTCCCATGGTTGGCACCCTCAGCTGCACATAGCAGATCTTAGTACCAGGAGGAAAGGCTTTTTTCCTACCAGGAACTGAACTCAGGACCTCAAGCTTGCCAGGCAGGCACTGTGCTATTGTTATATCCCCAATCCAGAAAGTTAGGATATACGTCAGAGACCATTCACCAAAGATGATATATTTTACTCAAGTGGGGTTTTAGATTATTATTCATCACCTGTGCAAATGAGTGCGGTGACTTTATCACATATCAGTTCAGAACAGCAAATTTGAACTGGGGTTCAGGAGTGACAGAGGCAAAGTAATAGTAAAGATTTGTTAGCTAACTGCTTGAAATTGAGTAGGCTGAAAAGCTAAAATGAAGAGCTATAAGAACAGCAGTTTGGGGCCTTTTATTGTAAGAATCTTGTTTGTACTACAGTATATTAATTGGTGTTATCATGCCTCTAAGTAGCAATAGGAGCTTGACTTTTTTCTATTTTAATAAAGTCGGTAGGAATGTACTACAGTTTTGAAAGATTTTATTTTGTAACTAATAATATGAAAGTATTTTGGCTCCCAGAGTGACAGATTCTTCCGTTATATGAGGATGCACTTGGAAAGCAGCTTATTCCTTCTGGCACCAATGTTTGCTCAGAGTTAGGTCATGTGACATGTGACTCTTGTTGCATTTTGCATATTGGTTGGAAGTCTTTCCCTAGGTTTGGGTAGGAGATCCTCTTTTCCAGAGGATCCTTGACAGGCAGAGGTTTTCATTTGTTGCTGCACTGTTTTGTTCACCAGCACCAAATGCCACTGATCCACCAAACACATCCTATCCTGTGTCCCTTCCTGCTTTGACAGAGGAAGTGGCAAAGCCACACCTGACACTGGTTTCTTCTGTTTTAAGAACAAAACTAACAAACCTGCCAAATTTGTGCTTTGCTGTGTTCAAACAGACTGGTTTTGTATGGGTGCAGGTTCTTTCCAAGCCTGACTTGGGACTCTAGATAGTGATAGTATTTTAAAGGATGTTTCGCTTTTGAATAACCACCTTGCTTAAATTGACTTTCACAAGCCACTTTGTCCTATCTCTTCACCATGTTTAAAAATGAAGTAGTTTTAGGGCCAGCCAGATAGCTCCATGGAGTAAACCGTCTTGGCCTGGGTGATCCCCGGCATGCTGGGCCAGCCCCACCTCCAGGGCAAGCTCAGATGGTAATTGAGACTGGGCGTGGTGGCACTGGGGAGGCTGAAAACAGGAGAATCACTAGGAGTCTGATCTGTGTAGTGAGACCCTGTAGACCCTGTCCTAAATGCATTAAAAAATAAAATAAAATACAATAAAAATGAAGTAGTTTTAAATTTCATATAAAAAATGATAGTTTGATTATTTTTCTATAAAGAAGAGTGTTTCGGCCAGCCAGGGTGGCCTGCACCTGTCATCCTAGCACTCAAGCGGCTGAGGCAGGAGGATGGCTGTGAGTTCGAAGCTAGCCTGGGCTACACAGTGAGACCTTGTCTCAAAAACAAAAAAAAAGTGTATGTCAGCAGCCTTTTACATGATGATAGAAGCTTATTGGTCTGCTTTCATGGTGGTGGTGCTTGTGTTCATTTTCTTGTGTTGTTTTAAAACCTTAGATTTTGGGGGTTAAACCTGATTGGCCATAGGAAGTTAATATATGAGATTGATGGTTGTGTTTCTCTCTTTATTGCCAGAAACTGGTTGCTCAAATGAAGCAGGATCCACAGGTAAAATATTATTTTTATTAATTTAATTTTAAATTTAAAAAATTGAAATCATAAAATATTAAAGTATAGATGATACTTAAATTTTAAAAACTATTTCATCCCTAATAGCAGTTGTTTTTAGCTGATTGGTCTTCATGTTTTATGGGTTTAGAAAAAACCCATTCAGTATTATAATGTAGCTATACTTTTTTGTTACTATTAGGCTTTTATGTTAATTAAATATTTTGAGAGTTGATACTTTTCGTATAACTTAAATTTAATTTCCACAACCCATTTGTTCAAAATCAGAGGTTGTAGCTGGGTGTGATGGCACAGGCCTGTAATCCCAGCACTCGGGAGGCTGAGGCAGGAGGATTGTTGTGAGTTGGAGACCAGCCTGAGCTACAAAGTGAGCTTAAGGCCAGCCTGAACTGCATAGTGAGACCCTGTCTCAAAAAGACAAAAAAAAAAAAACAAAACAAAAACAAAAAACAAAATCAGAGGTTGTTAGACTTTCTTTAGTCTCAGTATTTTTTTGTTTGCTTGTTTGGTACCGGAGATCAAATGCAAGGCCTTTTGCTTGCCAGGCAGGTGCTTCTGCTGCTGGGCTATATGCCTGGCCCTAGTCTTAGTACTATTGAAAGTAGCACATTCTTAGTTGGAATTGATAGTATAAAACATTTGAATATTGAAATTTACTGTGTTTAGGGAAAATATTTTAGAATATTTTTTAAAGCATTTTAGAAAACTTTTATTTTTTATTTTGTTAATAATTATTAAGGGCCGTGCGTGGTGGTGCATGCCTGTAATCCCAGCACTTGGGAGGCTGAGGCAGGAGGATTGTTGTGAATTCAAGACCAGCTTGAGCTACAAAGTGAGCTTAAGGCCATTTTGAACTGCATAGTGAGACCCTGTCTCAAAAAGATATTAAAAAAAATTATTAAAAAATTGTTGAGGGACTGGGGAGATATTTCAGTAGTATAAGTGCTTGTCTGGCAAGCGCAGGGTCTTGAATTCAATCCCTGTACCTGTTCTAGAAAAAAAATTATTGAGCTGGGGAGATCTTGGTGGTCTAAGTGCCTGCCTGGCAAGGACCTGGTTTCAGTCCCCAGTACTGCATGCCATGGTGGTCCTGGAACCCAGTGCCGGTTGCTGAAATCCCAGCCCTGGGGAGGCGGAAACAAGAGGATCACTATGAATCTAGGCTGCATAGTGAGACCCTATACCAAATAAATAAATAAAAGTTTAATAATAGTAATGATAATAATTTTTTTTTAAAGAGAATAAAAATAGTAAAAAAAATTAGAAATGTTACAGAATTTCACTAAATAAATTAACAGGAATGAAAACTGTATTTATTTATTTATTTATTTTTTTGTAGTGCTGGGGATTGAACTCAGGACCATGTGCTTGCTAGGCAAGCACTCATTCTACTAAGCTATCTCCCGGACCCTGAAAACTTATTTTTGAAAGAACCCTTAAAGGGAGATTTAAAATTACCTTATACAATATAATATTCCAAGAAATGTTAACTTTTTTTTAAATTTTCTTTTTTTACTTTGAGCATTATAGGCTATATTTGTGAGGAACGATCTTACTAAAAAGTGATCTTGTTTCCAAAGATTTGTATTTGTTATTTGGACATTGTCTCTTTCGCAGCCATTAGGTCATACAGGCCTCTTTTAAAATTTAAAAAAAAAAAAATTCTCAAACAATGGTCCTGAGACATTGAATTTTGGAAGTGGAAAATGATAATTCATTTCTACAAATTTGGGAATTAATGGTCAGGTTATTGTGTCCATAGATCCTGAGAGCTGGCATTGATAGCCCACATTTAGACCTATTCAACTTCCATAAGAAATTTTATTTTTGATCTTTTAGGTATATTAGCAATTTAAGTTGTATTTAGGGAACCAAGAGGCAGCAGACCCTACTTTCTATCCCATGCTTCCACAAACTTTTCACGTTTAGTGTTGTAGCCTACATTTTCAGCAATTTCAATTTCTAGTACTACTAGAAATGATCATTTGTGATATAGTTGATGATCATGTGAGTCTGGAGACTCTGAGAGGCAGTGACTTGTTTGACAAGCCTTATAAGTGACCTAATTAGAGAAGATTTACAACAAATACACTTCAGAAAGTACAACTGAAGTCAACTTGAAACTTAGCAGAGGGGGTTGGTGTGCATCCCAACCCTCAGAGAAGACCAGGCAGGGTAAATTCAAAGAATTGTGTATGAAATGATCAAATAAAAGTTGATTCTCAGGGCCGGAGAGATGGCTCAGTAGAATAAGTGCTTGCCTGGCAAGTACAAGGGCCTGAATTCAATCCCAAGTTCTGCCAGAAAACAAAAAAAAAAGTTGATTCTTATTGGTGTTTAGTCTTCTAATAGGTTCTCTTGCTGTGCTTAAGCATCTGAAAACTTTAATTTTGCATTTCCCTCACTTGAGTAAAAAGCAAGCATGCTCACTGTATTGCATTGAAAATAGTGTTCTTTTTTTGATTCCTAGAATTTTAGAACTGTGAAAATGCCCTGGTAGTCAGTGTGTTAATTTGAATGATGTGGTGTTAAGGCAAGCTACAGTACCAACAGCTTTTCAAATCTAGGCTAAAATAACAAATGTACTTTACTAAACAAGTAAGAGGACAGTAGAGAAAAACCTCTTATCTTTGTTGGTAATGCTGCTAAGCGTGCAGTGTAGGCATCCTTAGTGCCTCCGGTTAGCTGCTTTTGCCTGATGAGTGGAGCTTTAGCTTTTGTGTCAATTTATACTTTCTATAAAGAATAACAATATTTTAGTAGTAAGGTAACTATTATAGTATAAGATGCTAAAATATAAAACTTGTAATTTAAAAAGTTACAAAAGAAGCTGCATTTGCTCTGGGTTTTGGAGCCCACATTTAGGATTTATGCATTAAGGGTGATGTTATGATTATGATTTAATGCATGACAAATTTGATTGGCTAAGTGCTTAAGGTTGCTTTGTCATTTGTAATACAGTGTGCATAGTCTTCTTGCTACTATTCTGTTAACAAATGAATATCTTTCTCACAGATATTTTTTCTTTCCAATCAGAATGCTGACTTGAAGAAACAACTTCATGAACTCCAAGCCAAAATCACAGCTTTGAGTGAGAAACAGGTAGGGGAATGGTGGCAGGGGGGCATATTTTTAACATTGTGTTCTAAAGATATGTCTGCTGGAGGCTTCTAAAAGATCTGCTATTTTTCCTCATGTGTGAAAATAAGTGTGGGCAGCCAGACTCAGTTTTAATTTTGTTTGAGCTCTGTTTACCTATTTTTATTTTTGGTAGAAATCAGTCTCTAGAGTATCCCATGGGTATATGTTACTGGTAAATATCTAAAAGCAATGTGGCAGGTTGTTGTTAACTTGTTTATTAAACTGTGTAGTTTATCCGTAGGAGAAGAAGTAAAGAAAGTTCGTGGGAGTGTGTGATAGAAACTCACTGTAGCTGCTATAGGTGTCTTCATTACCTGTTTTAAAAGCTCAAGCTGACGTTTAATTTACTGAGCAGAGAACAGTTGCAAATGTATCTCTAAATGTAAGACGTTGGTCATACATGCTTCTTTGTAAAATAAAAAAATAAATTCTTGAATTTATTCTCAGAATGGTACAGAGACATTGATTTTTGGAAGTGAGACATTGATTTTATCATACTTTCATATTAATCTTTGGTAGATATTGACCTATTATGTGAAAAGAGTCAAGTGGAAACATGTTAGACTTATCCCATATAGGCCAAGAGAAGAGCGTGTTGCTTTTTTCCCAGGACATCTGGAGAGTACTGTTTGGAATTATTCTGTATAATGACCTCTACTTCATCAATACAGGCAGCTCCTGCCACCAGGTGGAGTGTGACAATTGACAGAGCTCTAAATAAATGTCTATGGTAATCTGATAAAGGATTTATATTTTGTTCTTTCCTCACTATTTTCCCTCTGGTTAAAAAGGGCATTTTCTGTATTAGAGTAAATGTATGAACCAAAATTTAAAAAGGTAAATGTGTGGACCAAAATGATGAATTGATTTACAGTTGGTAGCTCATAGGAATGAAACCTTACTGAAGATTTCTGATGAAATAGTTCTCAGTAACTGGTTTTGTGTGACTTTTTTAAAAGCTCTTATTTAGTGCAATAATAGCAATGAGTAATTGCTATTCCTAGACATTTATGGGGTTGTATATTTTTTTTAACTGAGAGGAGAAACTTGGAGAGTTGTGTGGAATAGATAAGTTAATTAGTTAAATCCTCCAAGCTGAGTGAACAACTACTTTTTAGCTCCTCTCTTCCCTTTCTTTGGTTTGCTATCTTGTTTTCTTCACTGACAGGGTATGTTAGGTTAGGGAATCACTGATAGAACGTTGGGATGAGGTGGGACAGTGGAGAGCAGCTTGAAGGGCAGGCCCACAGTTGGCTGGCATGTATCTGGCTCTGAATGTGACTTAGTTTCAGGGAACTGATGATGTGTGCTAGCTTAAGGGTTCTGTCTGCACCGAACTTCTTTGTAGGTTCAGGGTTAGTTTGACATGATGCCAGTGAGTGACTCACTTTTGCTGAAAAATTCCTGTTCCAGCAGGGAGGGAAGGTGAGAACTGATTAGTGGAAATAGAGGGTGGGGGACTGCGAAGCTAAGACAACCCAAAGCTACACTTTGGGAAAGTGGAGCTAAAGAAAAATTATGCTTATTTTAAATTTTTGGTGGTGAAAGTTAACGTGAAGATTTGGTTTATTCTGTAGCATTTTGTTTATTTTTCTGCTAAGGGCCTCACTTCAGAAAAACCACAACTGCATTCAGTGAGACATTTCTCTTTTGTTGGTACTGAGGATCAAACTTAGGACTTGCACTTGCCAGGCAGGCGCTTCAGCTGCTGAGCTATTGTTCTGGCTCCAGTGAGACATTTCATCAGGTGGCACACTTAGTTATCAACTAAACTTAGTTTGTATGTTAGAAGTTGGAATTTTAAAAAAAGCCTGACACCAGAAAAACTATAGGCATGTAAAGTAAAGGAAATCAGAGTCAGAAACTGGAGTGAAGTTTCAGGAAATCAGAGTCAGAAACTGGAGTGAAGTTTCACATTTTTATATTATATGCTTAACTTGTAAAATAGCTTTTTTGATGGAATAGAAAAATATATTTAGATAGAATAATATTTGAAAGAAGCATAGATGTAAAGTTTAAAAGGTGATCATTCCTCAGGCTTGTTTCCAACATGAAACATTACTATTGCTAATTAAACTATAGTTTTAAAGTAGTCTTATTTTTGAACAAATTCCTAATGTTTCTTGCTCAGCTTTTTGTTTTTCCTTTTCAAAAGGTCCACTTAGCCTCTGGCAAAACCTACTGATTTTACTTCCACTTTAATAATGAAAATATGAATTATCTTACATGACTAATCTTTTAATTTCACATTAATTTTGTTGAAAAATTTAAGATGTAAAAAACTATGAGGGATAATGTATTGTAGAATTAATAACTGTTAACCCTTTGTTATATTTGCTTCCATTCTTTTTCTGTATGCATTTTCTATATCCATTTGAAACCTTAATTATACAGATAATAGGCTTATATATTTATTTATTTTGGTTTATTAAAAAATAAAACATTACAAATAGCCACTCTGTCTTGCAGTTGACAATTATTAGTTCTTATTCATTATTAGCACCTCAACCTTGGATACTCTGTTCCTTCTAAAGACTAATTACGTAATGATGCACTCTGGGAAAATAACAGTTTCTAGTGCGCATTCTTTTTGGCTAAAGCCCAGTGAGCCTCACTCAGTTCTTGGTTGGAACAGTGCAGAGCTTTCAGACCATAGCTTGTGATTACCGAGTAGAAGCTCTCAGGTGGATTTTGAAGTCTGACCTCAAGGACTTCAGTTTGTGGTTGAAGTTTTCATTCAGAAAATCCCCAGATTTGATTGGCTGAGTAAACTATATGTTGGTAGCCATTAAACTCATGGTTTACAACAATATTTAATGACATAGCAATGTCCTTCTAATAAAGTAAGTAAAAAGGCACATATAGTCAGACCTTATGCATTGTAGTCCCATTTTGTTTGTTCTATGTATGTGTGTAAACATGAATATGCTGCTATAAAATGTTGGATTTTGCGGGTAGGTTTTCCCTTAAGTATTCTTATATATATATTTCTTAAACCCTCTATAGTATATTTTGCTTTTTGAATCAGAAAACTAAACACGAAACTTTTAATATCAGCCTCTTTTCTGTGCCACTTAACATTTAATAATCTTATGACATAAATTTTGTGATATTTGAACCATTCTAATCAGAGAATTAAACTACTTTAAATAGCAGTCATTCTAAAGTATCGAATCAGCTGCTAATTTCCTCAGCAGAGTTTTTGTTTCATTCTGCACGTCCCCAACCCTTATTTTTGATAGGCTTATGTGGTCCTTTTCTTGTCAGAACTGCGGTGCTCTGACATGGGAGCACTTAGTTGCATTAGTGCTCTGCTTTAATTCTTATTCCTTGTAAGACTTTTTGTCTCCCCTGTCTTCTCCTTCCCTGCCCTTCTTACCCTTTCATTGTACCAGGGGTAGATCCTAGGGCCTTGAACATACCAGGCAAGTGCTATGCCACTGAGCTGTACCCTAGCCCCAAACACATCTTATCCTTAAGTTTATGCCATCAAAATTATAACTTTGGCTTTTCCTGTAAACAGTTTGTCACCTTACTTCCCTTTACCTGGTAGATTTCACTTCATACCTTAAATTCGTTATGTCCAGGAAGTCATGCCTGAAGCCCTTTTGTTCAGTCATAATCAGCTATTTCTGTCATTGTCTTTCATTGAACCCTTTATTTTTCCTTCGTGTTATGCCATTAAGAATTAGATTCAGGTCTGAGTGACTGAAAGCCTAGAAAGTAAATACGGCTGAGTAGGTAAAATGTTATTTCTCTCATCTGAAAGCTCTGTAGGTAGCCTGGGTCTGGTGAGTGGTTGCGCAGTGTCAGGGAACCCAGGCTCCTCCTCTTCTGTTTGTCGGCCATTCTCAGCATGAAGCTTCCGTATCATAGTCCAAAATAGCTGCTCCATCTGCTAAGAAGGGAGAACAACAGAGGGCGGCCCTCTCATTTTTAGGGATGTTTAGTGGAACACTTCTAGTAAACTGTTCTATACTGCTTCTAGATAGGTCCCATTGACCTAATTTTAGGTCAGTGGCCTCGACCAGAAGCAAGGAAGGCTGGGAGACGTAGTTTTATTGCTGGCCACACAGAATTCAGGGAGTGTTACTAAGTAATAAACGGAAAGTGAATACTAGGGCGAATTAGCAATTTCTACTCCCATAGCAGATCACAATTTGTAATTATGTGATTGTATGAATACTACTTTTGAAATATCTTTGTTATTTATTAGTTTTCAGAAAACAGGAAACACGTTTATTTTATTTGCTTTATTCCTGTTATATTTGGTGTAATATTTAACACAGAGCAGTATTTAGTACAGAAAAAGTACTTGTATTTCCTAAGTGAATTTTATCTAACTTGTTTTCTCTGCTTTTACATAATTCTTTGTTTTAAAGAGCAATGCAGGGGTCAGGGAGATGGCTCAGTGAAATAAGCACTTCCATGGCAAGCGCAGGGGTCTGAGTTCAATCCCTGGTTCCGGAAAAAAAAAAAAAGAGCAATGCATTTGCTTTGTATTAATACCTTAATGTATTAGCATTTTACACATTAAGTATTCTTTGAGAACATGATTTTTAACAACTTCAAATATTGTTTGGCTATATCTTAATTTTTCAAACTATATCTCTTATTTCTGTTATTTGATAATAAATTGTGATTTATTTGTCATGGTACTGGGGATTGAACCCAAGGCCTTTGTACTGAGCTACCTCCCTGCCTTAATTAATTAATTAATTTGATGATAGGGTCTTGCTAAATCACTAAGTGGCCCAGGCTAGGCTTAAACTTGTGATTCTCCTGCCTCAGCTTCCCAGAGTGTTGGGACTATTTATAGTTGTGTTATTATTCGGGGAGATAGCTCAGTAGAATAAGTGCCTGCCTGGCAAGCACAGGGTCCTGAGTTCAATCCCTGGTACTGCAATAAATAAATAAATATTGCTGTGCTAAGTACCCTTCTTTGTAAATCTGTATTTCTCTCTGATCACGGTAGTATAATTTCTTAGGTGTGAGATAACTAGGTGTATTGATCCACTATTACTATAAAAATTCTGCATAATAAACCAGTTTTACTTTATCTTATTTTATTTTTTTTTTTGTCTTTTTGAGACAGGGTCTCACTATGCAGTTCAGGCTGGCCTTAAGCTCACTTTGTAGCTCAGGCTGGTCTTGAACTCACAGCAATCCTCCTGCCTCAGCCTCCCGAGTGCTGGGATTACAGGCCTGCGCCACCATGCCCGGCCCAAAACCAGTTTTATTGAGTGGCTAGGTCTGAAGGTCACCTAGAACTTCTTGATTGGGTGCCTCTGGTTCAGTTTATGGATTAGCTGAGCTTACCTTGAGGCTGTAGCTTTGGTCAGGGTCACCATAGCCATGTTCATTCTGAGGCCTTCCATGAAGGGACAACAGCTGCCTGGCATGTGCTCATGTCCTGGTGCATCCCCAGCACATGGAAAGTAGGCCAGGCCTCCAAGGCATGTGAGAAGACCCCACTGCATCAGCTTGAACATCTCATTGGCCAGAACAAGTCATGTGGCCAAGCTGTGCAGAGTTATAGGATAAAGGGTGCATTGTTCAGAAACAAAACTAGGAACAGTATTCCACCCACCACACTTACTCAAATGGTGTAACTTTTACTACATTCAAAATCAGCAAAAAGCAGGACATGGTGGTGTACACCTGTAATCCCAGCACTCAGTAGGCTGAGGCAGGCGGATCACTGTGAGTTTGAGGCCAGCCTGGGATACGTAGTGAGACTCTGTTTCAAGAAAGAGGAGAAGGCAGGAATATAGCTGAGCAGCACAGCACCTGCCTGGGAAGCACAAGGTCCTGAGTTCAATTTCTGGTACTAGGAAAAAAATCATTTTACTGCATGTTTCTAGGCAACCTCCAGAAAGTGCTATCTTAGTTTAATAGAATATGCAAGAGCACCTCATTTTCCCGAGAAGATACCCTGTGGGAGGAAAATTTGTAGATTTGGAAGATGGTTTAATATGTATTTGATGCTTTTCTGGAGGTATATTTTTCATAGACTTTACCAGTTATACATGGCATAAACATTTATGGTCTTTATTTCTTGCAAATTGCTTTAACCTAATAGGAGAGAAAATACTTTTCTGGGTTTAATAAATAGTTGCCATTTGTTGAATGAATCCGAATTTAACTTAATTGTATTTTATTTATATATTTTGTTAAAATATTTATTTATTTATTTATTTATTATGTATTTAGTACAGGGTCTACAGGGTCTCAGTACACAGATCTAACTCATAGTGATCCTCCTATTTTCAGTCTCCTAAGCACTGGGGTTATGCGCATGCACCACCACACCCAGTCTTATTTTATTTATTTATTTAGTTGTTGGGTTTTTTTGTGGTACTAGGGATTGAACTCGGGACCTTATGCTTGCTAGGCAGGTGCTAATGCCACTGTTTTCCTGGCCCAATTTTTTTTTTTTTAGGGAAGGGTCTACAGGTTGTTCAGGGTATCCCAGCTAGATCAGATTCTAGTGATTCACCTGTTTACAGCCTCCCAAGAGTTGGCATTATAGGCATGTGCCACCACATCCACTCTCCATTTCTGCCTTAGTGTGCTGTGGGGGGCGGGGCTGGCACAGCAGGGCTAGAGATTGAACTTGGGCCCTTGCTCTTGCCAGGGAAGCGCTTATTCCACTGAGCCACCTCCCCGGCTCTTTTTATTTTTTAAAGAAAGTACAAAATAGTATTAAAACAAAAATTACAGATATAGAATTTCACTAAATAAAGTAATATGAATTTCACAGTATTTGTTGTAATTCAGAGTGTTGTCTTCAAATTAGTTGTTCATCATCATGTAACTCACATGTGTCCTAAATTTTCTGATCAAGGAGATTATGGGACCACAGAGCAATGTGATCGATGACGTAGAGTGTGCCTAAGGAGAGTCACGTTGGAGGAAAACTTTCTCTCAGGTTTCTGCAGAGAGCAAATTGGTCAAGCAATGGCTGACACTCATCCACATGGTTGACACTGACAAAAGACCTGCAAACTGTGGTACAGGGTTAAAGGATAAATCCTGAGGGGATTTGACTGACCTTATCAGATACAAAAGATACATTTCTTGTTATACAGATTTTGCTTTATTGTAATCTTAACCATCCAGCAGAAAAGTATAAAAAATGAGATATATAAAGTAAAGCCATATTAGTATGCTTAGCTGTGAAAGACTCAAGTAAGCAACTTCTGTGGATAATCTACTACTAATGTGGAGTGCTGGACTATGTTGAATTGTTTTGCTGAATTCACGTACGTATAGTATTTAGATGCCAATGGAATACCCATCTCTGACAGGACTAAACAAAAAAGGGGGCTACAAAGGAAGATCCATTCTGTATAGTTAGGATAGATACATACCTACTTTTGCTTAAAGCAGTGAGAAGAAGGGTTTGTACTAATAGTGTGTGGATAGGATATCCTGTCTGTATCTTGTAATATGGATAATCACTAAGAAGATAACAATGTACAAGGTATTAACTATTGAAACTGTCCTACTAATCAGCTTTGAAACTCTTATTGCTATTTGTTTCTCAATAAAATAAAATGAAAATAAAAATAAAAATCTCAAT
The DNA here is from genome assembly GCA_004027165.1 of Ctenomys sociabilis. NCBI lineage: Eukaryota > Metazoa > Chordata > Mammalia > Rodentia > Ctenomyidae > Ctenomys > Ctenomys sociabilis. Next base: position 28,597 of record PVKA01011206.1, read on the forward strand.
AGAAAAGACAAATTAGTTGTTCATATTACCAGATATGCGCATGTAAAATTAGAAGAAAAAAGTAAATATATAAGAACTAAGAAAGGGAAAAGACAAAGAATTGGAAAAAGGAGACAGAACAAATTAAGCATTAAGTGCTCCTTTCCATAGACCCGCAGAAACAGTACAGTTGTCCAGACAAACCTGCTCACACACACAGATATGTCTCCTCCCCCACTCCCTCTCCTGCCCTTCCTAACTCAGTAATTCCTTCCTTTTGAACAGGCCCAGTCTCTTTGTCCCAGTGTCTATTATAGGTTTTATTTTATCTTTCAGATTCTCACACTAAGGAGACAAATGATGTTTGTACATGTGGGTCTTATATCATTTACGGGTATGGTCTCTAGTTGTATTTGTTTACCAGTAGGAGCCTCAAACTTATCCTTTTTTATAGCTGAATAATATTTTGTTGTATAAAAATACTACATCTTCTTTATCCATTCCTCAATTGATGGATATTTAGGTTACTAAGCATGGATGTACCTATATCACTGTGGTATGATATTTTCAGTTTTTCTGGAAAAATATCCAGCAGAGGAATAGCTGGGCTGAATGGGACCTCCAATCCTAATTTTTTGAGGAATCTCCACAGATTTCCATAGTGGTTGTACCAATCTGCACTCCTACCAACAGTGCAGAAGGGTTTCTATGTTTAATTAATTAATTTATTTGTTTATTTATTTATTGAGACAGGGTGTCACTTGAACTCACAGTGTAGCCCAGGCTGGCCTCAAACTCATGGCTATCCTCTTGCCTCTACCTCATGAGTGCTGGAATTACAAATATGCACCACCATGGCCTGCTGAATTTTAAATTTGAAAACACTTAGTAAAATAGTTTCTGTAGTCTTCGGGAGAGAATTTTTTTTTCCTGCCATAGCCAGTTATTTTTCTGATGCATAAGAAGAAAAGAATTTAGGCTAGGTAGATGTAGTTAGCTGCGTGTTACCCAGTGGAACACCAGCAGCAGTTAACTCTAATGGGAAAAGGTTTTATTTAGCTCACAGTTTTGGAGGTTGGAGCCCGAGAGAGGGTGGATCCATTGCTTTGGGCGTCTGGGGCAGCACGTCATCTGAGGAAAACATGGTGGAAACCCCTGCTTACAGCGCAGGCCAGGGCACAGAAAAGGAGTGAGACCAGGGCTACAGGGTCTCTGTCATTGCCATTGCCATTATTAATACTAATTTTCCATGCCTTTGAAACAAAAGAGCTTGATGTCCTTTTTAGTAACACCTGTATTAGTCAGCAAAGCCACACCTTATCAAAAATTCAAATTGTGATTTTGAATTTCTGTTTTGAAACTGTTAAACATTACATAAATGATAAGCCAAATGATATGTTCTTTCATTTCTTTTTCCCAGCAGATGATGGTGAAAGAAGCAGAAGTTTGCTGTTTAGCTAGCATCTGCTTATGGTAGCTGGTTAGATGAGGCCTTGCAAAATTGTCTTCTCAGAAGACATGTTCCCCAAAGTTGATTTACTCTGGGTTCTGGAAGCGTTTTGTGAATCAGCAGGGTTCGGCTAACCTTTCTCCAATTAACTCTGTCTGAAATTGACAAAGTGATTATTAGTTTCTGTCAGTTAAGCACCCAGCATTCCTTTGCTCTGAAAAAGAAGGCCCTAGAAATCTTCAGCTAATGTGTTTAATTTGTCACCTGTTCTCCCACTCACATCACCATCAAGTTTTAAAAGAACATTTCCCATTTTTGCCATAGCAAATGGTATCATTTTGACCAAGAAGGACATTGAAGATAGAGATCAATTCTGAATCTACTTCTTTTGAGCAGTGAGTGATAATTACTAACCTAGGTTTTATCTAGGTATTCTGTTGTCTATTGTAGCTGTTGGGCAAAAGTTAGCAGCAGCTTTCCCTTGGAGCCAAGATGCATGGGTCAATTTATCCTGAAAAGTTTTGCCTAAAGGAAGAGAATTTAGTGAAGTTGGGGGGTTAATGACCGATACAACTTCAAATTTGCTTTTCTGAGTGGAGGTTTCATTTATTCTAGTGTGGCAGTTTTTCTTGAATTTGAGACAAGTTAATGTAAGAATTCGAGCTAATTCACAGCAGCCTTTAAGAAAGAGATAGAAGACTTTAAAAACTTACTTAGCAGTTTGTCTTTTCTGTAGGATGTTTGATTTAAAAAAAATCTAAAGTGAAATCACCCAGGTTGGTATTCACACCTAAAGCCCCAAACTAAGATGAGGGTATAGGAAGGCACTCTGTTATAAAAGCTTCTTGCATCATATGCATGAGGCCTTGGGTTTGATCGGCAGCTCTGCAAAAACCAACCAACCAACCATACCAAAAAGTGCCGCAGACAGAAAGCCTTCTCGTCACACTTTCTCAGACCTTCTTATCCTGGTTTCTGTTAGTCTTGTGTTGTGCTCTTTGCTGAAACAATATTTTTAGATGACCAGAAGTCCTGGCCGTAAGCCCCAGGTGCTTCCAAAAGCTGATAAAATTATGTATAACTCTTTAAAAATATTTAGTATTTTTTTCTACAACTTCTTCTAACTTGTGTAATTGTCTTCTTGTGATAAAGTATTCTTAGCTATTACTTTGGAGTATCCTTCCAAAGAGAAATTGGTTAGTTTTCCAAAGACAGAAAGACCAGTGTGATTCTCTAGAGCAGGAGTCGGCAAGCTGTAGCCTGCAACTGCTCCAAATATGGGCCACTACCTGAGTTTTAATTAAGGTTATGCTCTTTCATTTATAAATCAATCACCTGTGGCTGCTTTCTTTGCCACAGTGGCAGAGTTGGGTAGTGTCAATAAAGATTTGTAAGTATGGCCTCTTAGTACTCAGTGTCTGGCTGTAGAGAATTTGCTAATCTTGCAGTAGAGACATTTAAAGGGGCTCTCCATTCAGAGATGCTAGGCTCAGTATAGCAATCTAGCTCAGTGAGCACCAAAGTGAAAACAGTTGATTGCATTGTGATGGACCCCTTCTCTGTGCCAGCACACCCAGCTTTCAGTTCATTTTGAATACTTCATTTTTCAAAAAATATTTAGCCACTTTTATTCTACTTCTTTCCCTTGATGCATAATTACATAAAATAAATTGTACACTTAAAGACTGTGTTTTGATGGTGTGAAATCACCCACAATCAAGGTGAGGAGCCCATCCATCACCTCTGTAAAGTTTTTTGTATTGCCTAGTGATCCCTCTCTTTTACAAACTTATCCCCAGCAAACATTGGTCTGCTCTTTGTGACTAGAGATTAGTTAGTGATATGTTCTAGAATTTTCAGATAGACTTGACACAGCTTATACTCTTTTAGTTATTTTTATTTTTTTAGCCATTACAGATAAAGCTGCTATAAACATTTGTATACCAGTCTGTATGTAGAAATGTGCTTTCATTTCTCCTACATCAGAACCTCAGTAAGTCTGGGTTGTATGATGAGTACATTTTTTTAGGAAAGTGCCAGAATACTTTACAAAATGGCTGTACCATTTTATATTCCCACTGCCCAGGGCTTGAGAACTTTAGTAGTTCTACATCCTTAGCACTTTATCATTAGCACCTTGTTTTTTCTTCTGTTTTGCTTTTTTGATACAGGTCCTTGGTTCTATAATTCAGGCTGGCTTTGAACTCATTGTGTACTCCGGGTTGTCCTCAGTGTTGTGAACTTTCTTCCTCAGCTCCTGGGTGCTGGTCTTACAGACATTTGCCACCACATTCAGCAGCCCCCCTACCCTCTACCCCTTTCCCTTTCCCTTTCCCTTTCCCTTCTCTTTCCCCTTCCCCTTCCCCTTCCCCTTCCCCTTCTCTCTCTCTCTCTCTCTCCCCTTCCATTACCAGGGATCAAACTTGGGACCTTGCTCTTGCCAGGCAGGCACTTCAGCCACTGACATATCTCCCTGACCTCTTCACTTCATTCTTTTTTTTTTTTTTTTTTTTTGTCTTTGAGACAGGGTCTCACTATGCAGTTCAGGCTGGCCTTAAGCTCACTTTGTAGGTCAGGCTGGTCTCGAACTCACAGCAATCCTGCCTCAGCCTCCTGAGTGCTGGGATTACAGGCCTGCACCACCACGCCCAGCCCCTTCACCTCATTCTTAGATATGAACATAAAGGCCAAGAATCGCCACAGAGTAAAGGGAAGTCATTGCCATGAAGGAACAGAGAATTGAAGGCATAGTGCAAAATAACTTAAGTTTAGATCCACTAATCAGTAAAAGAAGATGTTCCACATATGAAAAAAAATAGGAGGTTAGGAATGAAAGAAAGATGAGGAAAAAGATTCTTCCTTTAAAAAAAGATCAGAAAATTGGAGCCATGTTTCAGTAAATAGAAGTGACAAGGGGATAAACAATGGAAGAGGGAAAACTTTTTAAGATCATCCCACCATGTGCTGTGCCTGGACTAATAGAAGTTCTCAGAAAAGAGAGCAGAGAAAATGGAGGAGGAAATGACCCAATCAGTAATGCAAGAAATTTTCCCACCTAGTTCTTGATTAGTAGAGTTCTCTAAGTGCCTAATACTATGACTGAAAAAAAGCCCACACCAGTGTACCAGGGCATATCATTATGAAACTTTATAAAAGCAAGAGTAAAAGATCTGGAAAGCTTGCTTATTTATTTATTTATTGATTTATGTACTTATGTATTTATAGTACCAAGGATCAAACTTGGGACCTTGTGATTGCCAGGCAAGTGCTTAGGTCACTGAGCTATATACCTGCCCTCAAAAGCTTTATAAGAAAAAAAAAATCATTTGCATGAGGATTGGGAATCAGATGACATCAGATTTTTTAGCAGGTAGGTAGAAGCTACAGTCATTGCAATAATGCTTTAAAAGTTTGGAAAGAGCTGGCAGGATAGCTCAGTGGACTAAAGTGCTTGTTTAGGCAGGCATAGGAACCCAGATTTGATCCCCCCCCAAGCTGTGCTGGCCCCGCCCCCAGGACATGCTGAAATGGGGAATGAGACCAGGTGTGGTGGCACACACCTGCAGTCTCAAGGTTTGAGAGGCTGAAAACAGGTCGATCACTAGGAGTCTGATCTGTATAGTGAGACTCTGTAGACCTTGTATTAAATACATTAAAAAAAAAAAAAAAAAGGATTTCCAAAGAAGAATTCTGTATCCAACTCATCTCCTAATTAAATCTAAGAGTAGACTGGAAATATATTTAGATATGCAAGGTAACAAAATTTACTCCCCGGAGTCCTTTTCTCATGAAGTGACTAAAGGATTGTCTTCATAAAAACAAGAAACTAAATCAGGAAGTCCATAAAATTGAGAATCCTGTACCAAAGAGGTGAAGATAATCTATTTGCAAAGGGAGAGACCCAGATGTACAAAAAATTTAGAAAATAACAAGTTCAGGCCGGGCGTGGTGGCGCAGGCCTGTAATCCCAGCACTCGGGAGGCTGAGGCAGGAGGATTGTTGTGAGTTCGAGACCAGCCTGAGCTACAAAGTGAGCTTAAGGCCAGCCTGAGCTGCGTAGTGAGACCCTGCCTCAAAAAGACAAAAAAAAAAAAAAAAAAACAAGTTCAGGTTGGACAGGAGAATGGAAGACTTTAAGAAAGATGTGGCCAAGGAAAAGAGCAAACGAATAGGTCATTTAATGTTTTTTGAGGAGTTATTGAGAAATGTTTTCTAGTTCTCTGGGGAAGAATTAATGATAGGAATAAAGAAGCCAAGCAAATTACAAAGCAAGATAATTTTTAGTTCCAGGAACAATAAAATATATAAGAAGATAAGTGCAATCATAGTAGTGTAATAGTTTTGCCAATTAATGTTACTTATGTCATTTTAAATTAAATAAGGGAGGATTTAACTGAAAATTGTAATGACACCAAGGGGAGTGGAAAGACATCGTAGAACTAAATTTCATTTCTATATAATAAGAATTCAGTAATGATTAAAATAAAAAAACAAGTAAATTTGAAATTTAAAGTAAGGTAGACACCTGAAAAAATCATTACAAGAGTTGAAAGTAATTTTTTTTTTTAATATATCTGGTGCAGAGCCTCACTGCGCAGCTCAGACTCATAGTGACCCTCCTGTTCTCAGCATCCCCAGTGCAGGCTTTACAGTTTTGCACCACCGTGTTGGGTTCGGTGCTCCTCTCAGTGCGCCCAGGGATGGGTCCAGTGTGGCCTGTGGTGCTGGGGATGGAGCCTGGGTCCTTGAGCTTCCCTAAGCAGGCACTTAGCCCACTGAGCTATCTCACTGGCTCCAAGGTAGGTTTCTAAAAAGGACTGTGGTTTTTACTATAAATCTTGCAGTATTTTTAAAGCTGTGTTTATATATTATCTTGATTAAAAAGCTAAATAGAAAAATGGAAGTCTGTGCCTTCATTAGATATAAAGCCTGGTGGTTACGATCTTCCTGGACCCCTGAGGCAAACTACCTGTTGACTAAAACCAGAGCCACTCACCACCCCTGGGTGTAATGGACCTCTGGTTGCCTCTTTAGTTGCCCTTTTACATTTTTGTTAGGACAAATCTCAGGACCATACAAAATTTGGTTGAAATATTACTTGGTTTAAAGGAGAGAAAATAATGATCTATTTTGGTTAGTTGCTTTGCTTTTCTTGGTGGAGAATTTTACCTTGACAGTAGGGAAAGCACTACCACTCATGAGTATACCCCCTCGTGTAGAGAGCCCCTCCTGCCCTTAGACTGCTGCCTTCTACCATATTCAAAGACCGGAAATTAGAAGCACTGTGAGGTCACGAATATTGTCTGTTCCTTGATGCAGTGGCTTTATCAGTAAACATTTGTTGACTACTTCTTGAATTATTTCAATTCCAGTCCTTTTCAATTATTTCAGTAGGGCTATATTTAGAGCCCACTCTCATTCAGTTCTGACTTCTTTCACAGGGTATGTGCACATGTAAACAGTTGGGGTAAGTTTGAAATCAAACTGTGGGTGATGCCCGGAAAGGGAGATTTTCCTGGTGGGGAGGTGTCATGAAAGTTTTCTCAAAGGAGCTTTTCTCTGAGCTGAGTATTGAGGGATAGCAGGGAGTAGCTGGGTGGGTGCAGACCTCACAGGCAGAAAGAATAGCAGTGGAGGTGTGGCAATAGGAAGCAGTGGGTGCGTGTGGAGAACTCCAGGGAGATGGGGTTGCTGCCACAGAGATCCCACCAGGTGAATGAAACCGAGAAGCTAGTGTGAATGGGAAGCAAGCACTGCTTTGTATTATGTTGTTGTTACTGTTAATTCTAAATATCATAGTATTAGTAATAGCCGCAGTTTTATAGCACTTGATGTTTATCAGGCACTTCTTTGTCTGCTTCAAATATACTAATTCATTTAATCCTCACAATAACCTAGGAGATAAATTCAGTCCATTGCCCAAGAACGCAGAGCTGGTAAGTGGAAGAGCCAGATATGAATGCAGCCCATGTGATTTGGACTTTAGATAGTTTTTAGTTTCAAAAGCATTGAAGAATATGAAATTGACATTTGAAGGCCAGGGTGATGGCTCAGTAGAATAAACGCTTCCCTGGCAAGTGCAAGGATCTGAGTTCAGTCCCAGGTTCCACCACCAAAAAAAAAAAAAAAAAAAAAAAAATTGACACTTATTTACAAGGATAGTAGGGTTTAGCTGGCTAAGAAGCACCTCCTTAGGTGTCCAGTGGGACCAGAGCAGCTGGAGGGAAGGTGGCAGGTCTGGGGCAGGAAAGAGGTCGATCCCAAGCTGCTGGACCCCTTCCTTGACGGTTGCAGTTGTTCACACTTTCATTTCGAGGCAGCTCACTCTGAAGTTCTGCTCCTTTGAGTCTCTACTTGAAAAATGGCTGGGAAATCTTTTTTCTTTCCATCTGTGTAGAATGAGTACCTTCCTGAATCTGCTTAGAATGGTCTCTTTTATTTAATAACAGTAAGTTAAATTTTCATAATTTTGTTATATAGCATAGGTACAGTTTTTTATATAATACATGCTGGGACCAGAGTCTTTTGTTTGTTACTTGTGTTTTTTTCCTTTTATTGGCAGGTAGGGGTGTAGTCTATCATTAAATGTTTTCTTTCTTGATTATAAAAGTTATACATGTTAATTTGGAAAATTCAGCAAAGAGAAAAATCAAATTTCCTACTTCTATGTTTTAATCCTTTTTATTCATTTTCCTATGTTAACATAATAAAAAGCAAATTGGCACTGATATAATTGTTGTAGAAATACTTATTTTTATGTCTTGAACAGTTCTTCAATTCTTAAATATTTTTAGGTGTATTTGGTTTTTGTGACTTGATAGCATCCCATCATGAGTAAAGAGGATATCATATCATTCAGATTTAATGAGTTCACTATTTTTGGATATTTGGATTATTTCCAGTTTTTAACTTTTATACTTGCAGTGTACATCCTTGGACATATCTATATCTATATATATGTGTATGATTCTTATGTATAATTTTATTATATAAACTATATGTAATTAATATATAGCAATATATTATGCATTTTATATGCTATTTATGCTTTATGTAATATACTTTAAGTGTATAATGTACTTTAGGTATGTCCTTGAACATAAATGTTTGGGCATATGTGTATAGATGTGTAAATTTTACATATTACAATGGTACCTTGGTTCACAAACTTAATTCCACAGATCTAGAGTCATGGAAAGAATTAAGTTGGTAAACCAAGGCACCACTGTATGTATAATTTTATAATACTTAATTTAATATGTAATGTAATTTCATTGTGTATTATACAAATAAAACCATATAAATATGTTTATATGCTACAGAATAAAATTTTATAGATATATAAATTTATATAACTTAATTACACATAATATAATATGTTGTACATAATATATGTATGTGAATATTTACATTGTCAGGGATTGAACACAGGCCCTTACATATACTAAGCAAGCATTCCACCACTGAGCTATATCCTTAAGCCTGGCTTGTACATAATTATTTTTAGTTTTTGAGACAGAGTCTTACTATGTAATTCAGGCTCACCTTGAACTCACTATGTAGTCCAGGCTGGCTTCCAACTCAGGATGATCCTCCTGCCTCAGCCTCCCAAGTACTAGAGTTACAAGTTTGCATCACCACGCCTGTTACATAGTTCTGATTATCTCCTAGAAGTGATAGTATAGGGCATAAATAGATATATTTTACAATATATATCTATATGGTGCCAGGCATGTTCTGGCACCATAAAGTACCCAATGTCAGCCGGGCGTGGTGGCACAGGCCTATAATCCCAGCACTCGGGAGGCTGAGGCAGGAGGATTGTTGTGAGTTCGAGACCAGCCTGAGCTACAAAGTGAGCTTAAGGCCAGCCTGAACTGCATAGTGAGACCCTGTCTCAAAAAAGACAAAAAAAAAAGTACCCAATGTCTTTGGGAAGATTTGTTTGGTGTGGATAGTAGCAGAATCTAAAATTAGTTTAAGCATCAAAGGGATTTATTGGAATTATATTATGGTGTCTCTGGAACCCAGGGGCAGCTTTTTTTTTTAAATTTAATTAACTTTTTTTTTTTTTTTTTTAGGAGTAGACTATTTATTTATTTATTTATTTATTATGGAACCGGGGATTGAACTCAGACCCTTGTACTTGCCAGGGAAGTGCTTATTCTACGAGCCATTTCCCTGGCCCCACGGGCAGCTTTTGAGACTAGAACCAGATTCCTTGTCACCACCTTTCCGTGTACTACTCCCTTTTCCTTTATACTGATAGATTTTTTTCATCTTCTCTGTACACATAATAGGCAGGCATGTTCTGGCACCATAAAGTACCCAAGTCTGTGCCTTCTATGTCTAGAGCCTGTCTTAGGCTGGCTTGTTCTCATCCCAGGGTTTGGAAAGAAAATGCAAGGAGCTTGCTGTGAGCCAGGTGCCCAGAAGCTGTTTGGTCAGATTTGGCCAGGTAACAGTATCAGTAGTACACATGTCCCTAGATCGGGAAGCGCTTCTCAGCAAGAGGAGCCGTGAGCTAGGCAGATGTCCTGAAAAGTTTCTGAAGCCTTTTTGTGCTCCCTAATTGTTTGCCAGAAAGATTGTGTCCATTTATTTCTAGGGCCAGCTGTTTTGTTAAAAGGAAAAATGGTTTACATGCTGGATGGAATTTCCAAGCTTCAGGGCCAGCCAAATAGCTCAGCGGATTAAAGCACCTGTAAGCAGGTGCAAGGGCTGGGGGTTTGATCCTCAGGCCTGCATACCACCCTGCCCCCGGGGTGCACAATTGAGACTGGACGTGGTGGCACACACCTGTAATCCCAGCTCTTAGGAGGCCATAAACAGGCAGATCACTAGGAGTTCAATCTAGTAGTGAGACCCTGAACATGCTGTAGACCCTTCCCTAAAATACAAAACAAAACAAAAAAAAAGGAATTTCCAATCTTGAACAATCTGCTCCTCTGGTAAATGTGTCCCGAGACCCTCCTGTGCTAGAGGAGGAGGGCACTTAAAAACAAGCCCTACAAAACAATTTCCTGCAGGTTTTGGTTGTTAAGTTTGGTGCTGGAGATGAGCTTCCAAATATCTTTGTTAGTCTTTCAGATTTCATTTTACCAATAATTTAACACAGGTAGGCCTGGTATAAAAAGGAAGCGACTGTAATGTTTCCTCTGTTGGTTGTTTCCATTTATTTATTTTCTAAGTAAATGATTGGATGTTGTGAAGCTGTGGTGACTGACATCTGAAAATATTCACAGCTAGCCTCCTCCCCCTTACTCCTGTGGTAGGGCAGCTGTGGAGTGTACAGCTATTCGGGCTATGGCTCTCTGGTTTCTATTTTCTGCAGATTTAGGTGAGATCCTTCATGTGTTAACAAGACTTGTTTTAGGTGAGATGTTAGGAGGCCAGAGTTCTTCTCCAGGTTGGAACATTGACAGAAAAATCTTTGCAGAGTAGGAAGGGCTATGCTTTGAATTTCCATCAAAGAGGGATGAAGCTCTTTTCTGCCTGATCATGTTTTGTACATGTCATTAAGGTTAGCAGTTCAGTTACCTAGTAACAAACTCAAAAATGTTCCATGCAGGCCTGGGATTTAGAGGGGGAAGTCCATTAAGCATCATATTTTTATACTTTTCTCCTCTGAGCCTGCTCTCATATAGAAATTTGGTGATGCACTTTAGGGTAGCAGTCTGTGCCTTCTTTAGAGGTCTAGTCTCTGCCCAGTGGGCACAGCTTTCCATGAGTTAGGGAAGGTCTAGCGCAGCCTGCTGCTGCTGGGCACTGGCAGTCCCCTTACTGCTGCTCGAGTTAGCGCTTTAGTTCATTTTACTTATTTTAACCTGAGTCATTATGAGTAACATTTTAAAAGAGGTACCAATCCTTTTCTCTCTCCCCTCCTTCCTCCTTCCACTCAGAATACAAAATGTGGAGAACAAAGGGTACAATTTTTCTTACATAACTCAAAAAAATTTTCATTCTGTTCTGCAGTTTCTGAACCAGCCTGGATTCACAGGGAAAATTAAGCCCTAATGCTCTTGGCATCCATTATATGTATTGAATTAACATTCCTGTGCATCTAGAATGATAATTGAGAAAATTGTCACTAAAGTAGGTTTGTGTTCTGGGATTCAGATGAAGAATCCTGGTTGAGAAAAGCTGATAAGGAAACTGTCTGGAAAACTCACACAGGAGAGAGCTGGGAGAGTGTGTAGACAGGGTGACTGTTTCATGGCTCCAAGATGGGAAATTTAAAAAAATGTAGACATTAAAGAGTCCACCAGGTGATCCGGTAAAAAGAACTGTTTTGCTGTTTGTTTCCTTTAATAAGAACTTTTGGGGGGAAATCCTAGTTATGTATTTTTTAATGTAAAATTAGATTAATGCCAATGTTTTTGTGTTAACATTTTGAATTTGTCTTGGTTTATTTTCACTCATTGCTGAGACAAAATACCCAAACCCAAAATTAAGGAAGGAAAGGTTTATTTAGCTCATAGTTTGTAGAGGTTTCAGTCTGTAATCACTTGGCTCTGAGGCAGGGTGGCATCACAGGGGCAGCGCTTCAAGGAGGCAGAGGACAGCAAAAGCAGCCAGAGCGCAAGTGGGGAGAGCAGGCCTCGTTCCCTCCCTTATAGTGCAAGCAGGCCATCCCAAGGCGGGGTGGGGGAGCACTGCTGGACCCTGGCCTCCTGCTCAGTCACTTGGCTAGACTTCTAAACTTCTCAGATTGACACCGTGACCCACACCCTAGAGGTAAGGGTAAGTCCTTGTCACCCCAGGCTGTAGAACTGCTGAGTTACTTAGGTAAGCTTCTAGCCTGCTCAGGTTCACGAATGTATCAATTATAGCAGTTGTTCAGTACTTCAATCATCTTGACTTTTAAACTATATTTAGCAAATAAAACCAGTTATCTTTATAAGCTGTGCTACTTGATTCATTTTAGGATAAATAAAAAAGTCCTTTGTCTACTGTTTGTGCTTGTAAATACTGTAACTTTAATGGAACTGAGCCCTGTGAAGGATAGCACTATTCACGGAAGTGTCAGGATTCTTACAAAGCACAAAAATTCTATAGGTGATCTGTTCCCATATTGAAAGATTTTATAAATTGAAACACCTGTGAAATCTGTTTTGTATTTACAACTAATTCCTAATTCATTGACTGAGAGAGCCATTATTGGTGAAATAAATGTGGAGGTGAAATATGTGTTGTGAACAATAGGAATGACATGTCCATCCTAAACAAGTTTGCATCCCTGCTAGAAAAATCATTAAATTCCTCTACTGTCTTTCTCCCTCTCTTTTTTCTTTTTTGAGACAAGATCTTTTTACTTACCGTAGCCCAGGCTGGCCTCCAGGTGAACCTCCAATCTCAGCCTCCTGAGTGCTGGGATTGACTGCAGGCCTGTGCCACCATGCCCAGATTCCACTTTTCTTTTCGTTTTTTTTTTAAAGAAACTGGTAAGGATCTGTTTTGTTGTTGTTGGTTGGTTTTTGAGTGCTTTTTTTCTTATTTTTTTCTTTTTTGGTCTTTTTTAGACTGATAAAAACAAATGCTATACTTCTTAGCCAAAAGGCAGAGAATTGATTTTGTTTTTGTCTTTTTTGTTGAGGTTCTTAGAATTAAAATCTTGTCATAGCTCAGGTTAATTTGAGAACATTTGAGGTTTACAGAACATCTTCCTATTGTAATTCTCTTTATCTCTATATTTAACCTAGAAATAATTCAAGTTATCATTGTCATAGATTGCCCACATAGCCCAAGCCAAATGAAAACACTTTTTTTTTTTTGTTAAGGTAGGTGCTGTGTATCTTACAGAATAAAGCTGGAATATCAGCTATATTGGGAAAGGCTTAAATAAAAACA
>PVKA01011206.1:41975-61823 GCA_004027165.1 Ctenomys sociabilis
TTTTTTTTTTTTTTTTTTTTTTTTTTTTTTTTTTTTTTTTTTTTTTTTTTTTTGTCTTTTTGAGACAGGGTCTCACTATGCAGTTCAGGCTGGCCTTAAGCTCACTTTGTAGCTCAGGCTGGTCTCGAACTCACAACAATCCTCCTGCCTCAGCCTCCTGAGTGCTGGGATTACAGGCATGCGCCACCACGCCCGGCTAATTTTTACAATTTTTAAATAATTTTTTTTTCTTACAAAGTAGAATTCAAAATCTGAGGCATTAAGTTAATAAAGGACCATCTTGTTACCTCAGGCTCAGGAACAAGGAAATGAATTTACAAAAATAATTTACATGGAAAACTTGTAAGGTATTGCATGAGACATAAAAATATTTTAAATTCTAAGACTTTCACTGCAAGGTCCATTGCAGAGCCTCCTGGTGGCATCAGTTCTTTGTTGCCAGTGTCCTTATTTGAAACAGGTGCTGAAGGGGAACCAACTCTTTTATGGATGGGGATGGGACACCTTCATTAACAAGGCAAAGGTGTCCTATCTGCCAATATCCTTTTCAGGCATTTACTATAAAACTTGAGTGAAATACTGTAGTATAGTGTATTGTTTTTTTTTTTTTTTTTTTTTTTGTGTGTGTGTGTGTGTGTGTGTGTGTTTGTGGTGCTCCGTGTGGAACCCAAGGCCTTGTGCATACAAAAGTAAGAACGCTTACCATGTGGTTACATCCTCAGCCTAGTACTGTACTGTGTTGAACATTTCAAAATTATGATGTTAGGTTCATCTTCTATTGTATTTTGGACAGATTTAATAATTAACTTATAAATTCTCTAAGATAAGTTAGGGAGTCAGTTGTTTGGAGGTATTTTGTATAGGAGATTTCTTGATTCCTACTGCCTCTCTGTGCCTGACAGTCTGTAAAGGTGAGACATACAGAACTGGTGACAGGTTTGTTCTTAGTGCAGAAGACCCACTAGTGAAGGGATGAATGGCTGCTGCAGGGAGTTGGAAAGACCAGTAGAAAGAAGCCTTTGGCTTGGCCTCTGCATCACCACAAAACTGCCCTGGAGCCGGCTCACTGGCTTGTCAGTCCTCGCTGGCTCTGAATGCCTGTGCTGCCCGGTATGTTGCCATCTGGGGAGCTTATGCACATCCCCATCAGTTGCAAATGGCTACCAAGAGTGAGTTACATTTGTCCCCAAATCCATTTATGCCATTTGTTTTTGTTATTGTAATTAGGTAATGTAATTAACATTATTAAGCCAATGACTTATGAAAAACCAAGTTGTTCCCATGAAAACCAAGTTTAATGCATTGGAAAGAGTTGATAAAAAAAATTACTTACAAATTGTTGGTCAGTTACAATTGGGTAAGATGACTATAACAGGACAGAGTAAATTATTAATGTGCAGAAGGATTCAACATTCATATTATTTAAGAGTATTCTCAATTCTCACAGTTTAAAAATTCTTACCACAATTTAGGCAAGTTAATTTTAGTCAGAGTTTTTTGATATTGCCCAAACTATAATCTAATAACTTCAAACCAATTTGACATTACATTTGTATTCCTGAATCATGTGGGGACATATCTGAATTAGTCAGAGTTAATGATTTGTTTGAATGTTGCTAGAGTCAAGGATTATTATTATATTAATACTGTAGTTTTCAACTTTTCCTGTTAGGAAAAAAGGTGTTTTAGAAATGAGTTGAGGGCTGGCCAAATAGCTCAGTGGATTAAGGTGCCTCCTTAGGCAGACTCAGCTGCCAGGGTTCCATCCTGGGCATGCCATGCTGGCCCCGGCCTTAGGGCCTGCTGAGGCAGGGAATGAGACTGGGTGTGGTGGCCCCAGTGCCTGTAATCCCAGCTCTTCGGAGGCTGTAAATAGGCAGATCACTCTGAGTCTGATCTACGTAGTGAGACCCTGTAGACCCTGCAGACCCTTATTAAAATACAAAAAAAAAAAAAAAGAGTTGAGCTGGGCCCAGTAGCGTGTGCCATGCAATTCTAGAGCTCTGGAGGGTGTAGCAGGAGGGCTTTATATCCTGGGCTACATGGAGAGTTCAAGGCCAGCAAGACCCTGTTTCAAACCCCAAAAACCCAGTCATGCCTCTGTATTCATTGTTGATTTGTCCTGAAACTCATGGCAAATGCTGAAGTTCATGAGCACCACATTTTTCCTGTAAGAAATAATTTATAAGAATTTTCCAGAACTTTTACATTTTACTGGGCCAGTAGAAGTTTTTTTGGCTTAGAAGCATCACTCTTACTGATCTTTTTTTCTACTATGATTAGCACTTAAAATACACAAAAGTACAAGACAGTAACAATGAATTTGTGGGGGTTCAGCAATGCTGTGGAGCCACCAGAAGGCTGAAGCAAACACCAAGTGCTAAAACATTTTTCCTTGTCAATCTGTGATAAGTACTGACTTGATGAGTTCTAAAGCAGTTGAGTACCAAAAGATGACTATAAAACCAAAAAAAAAGTTGATAGAAATTCTTTGACTATAGCTAGATGTGTGCAATTTTAACCAATGTATTTTAACTTTTAGAAATATTGTAGTAGGCCAGAAGCTTGAGGAAAAGCACCATATATTTTGTTTGCTTAAAATACTAATGTTCAGCTTATGTGAAAACAGTGGTTAAGGTTAGGAAACGCTGAGCTCTGTGGGGTTCTTTTTACTAGTCATAACATGTAGTTCTAACTGTGTATAATGAACAAAGACTAACTGATATCAAAGATATTGACAACATCCCGAAATAAAGTCTCTTAAGAATAATTTCATTCATACTTAGGCCTAGAAGTTGAAAATGTAGCACATTCATTTTTTTTCTAGCTCTTGCAAAATATAATTATGCTTCTTTTGCTATTTATTTTCACACTTGCATCACTCAAGAACTAGAAGAGAGTACTTTTAAGGTTTTTGTTTCAGTAATCCTTTCACTGGTATTTTGTAGAAAGTACACATATTATAGAAGGCTTTTGATTTTGGTGTCCACATGAGATGTGACCTTGCCTGTGATCCCTTTGCTTATCCATCATGGTGGCCATAGTAAGATGGTTTGGGCAGAGATGTCCAGGAGGGTGACAAAGCCTTGCTAACAAAGTAAAAGGAAGAATACTTAAAGATTAACTAGATGATTAACTACTTTGATAAAGATTTCAGAGGCTCAGCCAGGGCAAATGATGAAAAAACTGGTGGAAATAGAGTGTTATCTTATCAGCAGTAGCAGCCAGGAACAATTTAGCCCCATAAATGTCTTATTTCTTCTATCCTACCTTCAGTTTAGTTAAAACACCAGTGCCTCCTGTGTAATTTTCAATTCTGGAAATAAATGTGGCTTTTTTTTTTCTCCTCAGTGTTCAGAAAAACTGACAATGCAGTAGGTTAAGTGACTAGTCCACTGTCACTTTTGGCTATTGTATTAGCAAAGACTTCTGCTTTTAATAATAACAGCTCATCATAAAGTTGTTGGGGCAAAAGGAATTTATTGGCTTATATAATTGATAATTTCAAGGATATAGCATGAATGGATTTAGGGGCTGTGTCCTGTCTTTTTGGCTTTGCTCACAAACAGATTGACCTATACTGATAGAGGTTCTCTCTAGCAGGGTTGCTTGTATTATTTTTTTAAATTAATTTCATTGAGAAACAAATAGCAATGAGGCAGTTTCAAGACTGATTAATAGGACAGCTTCAGTAATTAATACATTGCATATTGTTGTCTTCGTAGTGGTTATTCATAGTACAAGATGCAGAGAGGGTATCCTGTCCAAACACTATTAGTACAAATCTTTCTTCTCATTGAATTGAGAGAAAGCTGTATATCTATCCTAACTATTTTTTGTCTTTTTGAGACAGGGTCTCACTATGCAGTTCAGGCTGGCCTTAAGCTCACTTTGTAGCTCAGGCTGGTCTCGAACTCACAACAATTCTCCTGCTTTAGCCTCCTGAGTGCTGGGATTACAGGCATGCACCACCATGCCTGGTTTATCCTAACTTTTTATATGTACAGATACAAAATAGTCCTTCATTTGTATCCTCTTTTCTTGTTTAGTTTTGTCAGAGATGGGTATTCTGTTGCCATTTAAATATAGTAGGTGTGTGAATACAGCAAAATAATCCAATATAGTCCAGTAGTCCTTAATAGCAGTGGGTTATCTTTCTTTTTTTTAAAATTTATTTATTTATTACAGTGTCTCGCTACACATCACGGACTCTTTTTTTGTGGGGGTGGGGGTCAGCTCAGCCCGCCCTTGGGGAGGGGGCTGGCACAGCATGTGGTGCTGGGGATCGAACTGTGGTCCCTGAGAGTTTGCTGAGCTAAGACTGGCAATGTCAGAAATTGTTGACTTGAGCCCTTTACAGCTCAGCATATTAATATAGCTTTACTTTTCATATCTTTTTTATGTTTTATTATTTATTTGGTAAGGATCTTGCTACACAGCTTGAACTCTTAGTGATTCTCCTGTCACAGCCTCCCCAGCACTGTTATTATAGGCATGTGCCACCATGCCTAGTTTCAGTGGCCGCACGGTGTACAGCACCAGAGATTAAACCCAGCTCCTTGCACTTGCAGGCAGACAGTTAGACTGCTGAGCTGTCTCTCTAGCCCTATGTCTAGTAGTTTTATCAACTGCAGTGAAAAGTTTTTCCCTCTGAAAGTGCTGGCATAAGACACGGGCATTTCTAGTCCACTCTTGCACCAGGCATTCTTCACTGTGGCCATGGAGCCAGAGTCCCCTCACTTGGTAGACTGAGATACGTGTCACTCCTGAAGCATCTAGCTTTGATTATTGACTATTCCATTGACCATTACCATCAATAATGGTATCCATTGACTTCCACTATCCACTGAAAGTTATCTTAGTTATGTAATTCTACTAGTTTGAAGTATATAGGGAAGGCAAGAGGCTCGATAGGAAGCCTATTTATTGTTGGATTATTTATGCATTCTAGTATTATAAGAAGCTTCTGACTTCTGGACAGAATTTTTCTCCCAGTTCACCTTTCCTTCTCCTGCGTGCTTCTCTACTCCCCATCCCTCTTTTTTGTTTCTTGGCCTAAGTCCGTCACTTAGTCTTTTGCTCTGGTGGGGGTCTCTGAAGTCTTTCTTAAAGCAGTTAATCACCTAGTAAATCTTTTGAGTATTTTTCCTTCTAATTTCAGTTGACAGGGCTCTTTTACCTCTTGGACATCTCTGCCTAAGCCATCTTACCATGTTCACCACGACGGA
The DNA here is from genome assembly GCA_004027165.1 of Ctenomys sociabilis. Classification (NCBI taxonomy): domain Eukaryota; kingdom Metazoa; phylum Chordata; class Mammalia; order Rodentia; family Ctenomyidae; genus Ctenomys; species Ctenomys sociabilis. The sequence continues at coordinate 47,204 of PVKA01011206.1, forward strand.
TAAGCAAAGGGATCAGAGAAAAGGAAAATTAACAGTGCTCCTCCTAGCCCCTTCCCTTGTGGGAGCAGAGACTGGACAGTTTCTGTACTTCCTTGAGTTGAAGCGTAATGACTTTTTTTTCCTTCAAGGAGAGTATCACAATTGTTGACATACTTAAGAACATAAAGTAAATGAGAGAATACAGTTTTCCTTGTGTGGACAGGAAGTCTTGTCCCTCGAAAGACCAGTCAGAGTACTCTGTCCCAGATTTCCTTGGGCAGCTTTAGTTTGAGTTTGTCTGGAGGCCTGAGAAGCAGCCTACACATGAGAAATGTGAGCTTAGGTGCTTCCTGTAAACTCTTTTTTTGCTCAGGATGGCTAGGAGAATGGAGGCAGGAGGTAATGTTAAATGTTCTGGTTTTCATTCCAGCTGTCACCAGAATAAAAATGACCTAACTGTATTTTGGGCCCCCAGGCAGCACTGAAATGACATGCCACCTGCTGACCTAATCCATTTCATTTCTGGTACTAGGATAGCCAAAGCAATTTGCTCAATTTGCAATTGACTGTTTACTCCTTAAAGCAGCAATGATTAGATCTAGTATAAAAAATCATAAACTTTATTTATCACAAATTAAAATTTTAAAGGTAAAAAGTTATCTTTTCTGGGAGAAGTCATTTAAATGTAGTGTATTTCACCTCCGAGACTAACTATGCTTTTAGAAAGCTACTTTTTGCTGCTGTTCCCCAGGAAGGATTACAATCTGCTGATGAAATTTGAGATAACAGAAGTGTTTCTCAGCAGCAGCTGAATGGAGCAGAGAACTAGGAGACTGCTATATTTATCTTTAGGTAAATTTTGTAATTTACTAGAGGAAAATCTGTGTAGCATTCAAGCAGATTAACTCCTGTTAATCCAGCAGCTGCTTGTCTGGTAAATAGCAGAGAGGGTGCATGCAGCTGTGTTCTCTGTATACACTCAGTGCTGGACATCCTGACTTTGTGAGCCACATATGCCAATGGATTCTTTTTTCAATTTTAATTTTAAGAAATTATTAACTATTTATTTTCTCTTCATCGAAATGAAGTACTGTAATTAAAACTTGTAAATTATAGTTTTAGAAGCGTGGACTGCAGTCTTGAATTGTGTTTAGCAACTGTGTATAGTGCTGCAATTGGTGAATTAGAACTACAGAAGCACCTACTTCATTCTCCCACAGATCCTTACATCAGTACCATGCTGTCAGAATTAAGGTGTCTGCTTCCAGTTCAGCCCTCTTTTATTCCTGTTGCCTTCTATGACTCCACAGCTATAGGATTTGCTTCCCGGCATGGGCTGCTCAGAAGCCAGCTCTCCTGCTCTCCCCAACATGCTCACAGTCTGATCAGCACACCACTCAGTTGGTCCGAGGAAGCCAGCCACTTTTCTTCAACAAGCCCCAGTGGTATTAGTCACTCCACCTCCTCCTGCAGTGAGCAAGGCCACTGGAACACCGCTGGCAACATTAGTCTGTGTGTAAAAAGCTGTGTATGTTTCCTTTCCCTTGGCTTTGGCATAGGCTGAAGAGGTTAGCAAAGAAGGAAGGTGTCCCAACAGCCAGTATAACTAGATAGATGTGAAGCCTTTCTCTGTCATGGCAATCCCTACTGGCAATTCCTAGCTCTGCTGGGGAAAGATTTGATAATTTTCTTTTAATTGCATGAGAACAGGAGCCTCTCAGCAAATTGAACATGTGGTTACTACATGAAATATATGACAGAAGAAGATTTTACTTTGAGTTAATCACAGGTCTGAAAAATCTATAAAATTAAAATAAGCCACATTTTTTACTATTTAAGCCTCTTCATTTGGTTGCTTTTTAATGCTTGCAGGGCAGTCTTGACTGTTATTTTATAGAGAACCTCTGGGTTTCAGTGGTATTTTGTTGAATATAGGTAGCAGTTTATTATTTGTGGCTCTTTTGAGTACATGGTTCCCTTGCTTATAAGCAGTTGGCATTTCAGTACAGTTTACAGCATGGAACATGGAAGGGACCCCCTGAGTAGGACAGTGGCTGCTCTTTGTCACTTGCAGCTGTGTTTGCAAGGGAGCATGCTGGCAACCAGCAAGGAGAGTGCTGTGACAGGTGGGAAGAGCAGAAGCAGAAATACGCTTCTCTTTTCTCTTATCCTCTTTCTGTTCCCTTCTTCCCCCCACCCCATCCTACCTGACCTTCTGTTTTTCTTACCTTCCCCTTTTAGAAGCCATCTGTTTCTCTCTACTCATTCTCTGTGGTTTGCAGATGCCACTGTACAGGAATACACTGTGCTGCAGCTAGCCTGGGCTTGACCTGTATGGATTGTATGCATTTGAGCTGGGCTCAGCCTGATGCCCCACAGGGAATGGAGAAGGCCAAGCATGCGGGATTTTCTGAATTTCACACAGCAGTTCTAGAGACACAAAAGGACAGCATATATTATTACATGGATCTGAAGTGATAGAGCAATAGTGGCGAACCTGTGGCATGCATGCCGCATTGGGCTGTTTTGTGTCATTGAAAGTTCTAAAGGGTTCACCATCACTGTGATTGAAGAATTTCTGAAGCCTGCCTCTGAGTTCTGTATTGCTGTACTTTCTCTTACAGATAGGGACAACATTTGTCTTTGTCTAAAAAGCTGCTTACAGCGCTTTGGCCTGGGTGTGGGCCCAACCAAGGGATTAAAAAAAGGAAAAAAATGCCCCAATAATCATTTTCTCCACCCTTTTAAAAATTGGTGTAGAGCCTATTGTCCCTCATTCCTATTGTTTCTAAAACTGTCAGTAACATAAGTTGTCATTTGGTGGAATCAGCTATCTTTTTGAACAGACTCAGTTAGTGATGTCCCTTCTATAGTCTCCCCCTAGTTATCCCCTCAGGCATGGCTGGTGTGAGTGTAAAGCGGTGCAGCCACTTGTAGAGCACCCTGGAAGTTACTCAAATTGTTAAGTGTGGGGTTACCAGGTGATTCAGCAATGTCATTGCTTGGAATGTATCCCAAAGGGTTGGAAATACATGTGTAGACAGACATTCTTACATTTATGTAGCAGCATTATTTGTAGTAGCCAAAAAATGGAAACAAACTGTCCATTGATTGATGGTTAAATAAAATGTGGTATATCCATGCAATAGAATATTATTTGGCAGTTAAAAGGAATGAAGTATTAATACTTTCTGCAACATGGATGGATGTTGAAAGTGTTGTACTAAGTGAAATAAGCCAGTCATAAAAGCCCACATATTATATAATTGTATTTATATTAAATGTCTAGGTTACATAAATCCATAGAGATATAAAGTTGGTTAGTGGTTGTCCTGGGCTGTGGAACTATGTGGGTGGTGGAATGTGACTGGGACAACTTAGATGTGCTTAGCATTTCTTTATGGGGCCAGAAAAAAAGATGTTCTTTTTATTTGCAGTTGGAGTTGTAAGCATACAAATCTGTAAATATGCCAAACCCCATTTAATTCTATACCTTAAATGAGTAGATTTTTGATATGTGAAATCTATCTATCTATCTATCTATCTATCTATCTATCTATCTATCATCTATCTATCTATTTTAGGCAGAGTCTTGCTGTGTAGTTTGTGCTGGCCTCAGACTCACCATGTAGCCCAGACTGGACTTGGAACTCATGATCCTCCTGTGTCAGCTCCCTAATGCTGGATTACAGGCATGTGCCACTGTATCCAGTGATGTATTTCTATTATGGCTTTATGTGCGTGCACTCATATGCCTGTGTATGTGTGTGTGTGGTATGCTGAGGAGTGGACCCAGGGCCCAAATACTGTGAGCTACATTCCTAACTCTTTTCGTTTTTAAGATAAGATCTTGGGCTGTTTTTAAGATAATAGCTTGGCAGATTAAGGTGCCAGCAAACAGGCCCAGGGGTCAGGGGTTCAATCCCCAGGCTTGCCATGCCATGCTGGCCCACCCCCGGGGTGTGCTGAGATGGTGATTGAGACTGGGCATGGTGACATGCACCTGTAATCCCAGCACTTTGGAGGCTGTAAACAGGACAATCACTATGAGTCCAATCTAGCAGTGAGACCCAAAACACTCTGTAGACCCTTCCCTAAAAAGTAAAATAATAAAAAGACAAAAACTCACTAAGTTGCCTAGGCTGAGCTTGGTGCTCATGCCTCAGCCTCCCAGGTGGGATAACCACCCCTGAGTAATGAAGCTGTTTAAAAGTAGCCTACTTCATTTGATCTAAGGGCACTGAATTACCTTTCCTAAGTCACATAGTCTGGAAGAATGTATGTTCTTAGCGTACCAACATGACCATCACCACCATCATCATGGCATCTGTGCCACTTGGACCATTTCCACGTGCTTTATCTGATTGCTCCCCCTGGAGCCCATTATATGGTTGAAACTGATCCGCACAAAGGAAAAGTCAGTCTCAAGATGACACAACCAGTAAATGGTGGGATAAGTACTTAGCCTTAGACTTCCGCATTGCCAGTCACTGCCTTTGTGTTGGAGCGCTTCTAGAAGTAATGATGACCCTTGATATTTGCTAGTGTAACTTATCCTGAATATAACTAGAAAAGTCACTTCCCTTCTCAGTCTTGCTTTCCTTATCTGGAAAGTACAGATAATAGTGCTTCTCACCTCAAAAGTCACTTATCTTCTTTCTTAGTTCTTCATGTAGAAGTAGGAGTTAAGAATGTTTCCTACCTCAGGGACATATAATAAGGGCTAATAAAAGACAATTATAAAACATCTTGCCAGGCTATAAAAATGCTTGACAATAAACCATCAAGGAAAATTGTTTTTTCTCTTTCTTTTATATTGTTCAACCTCATAACCTCAGCAGGATGTAATAATAACTACTTATATCACTTTTCTCTAAGGAGCTCAGAGCACTTTACAGACATTATCAAATTAATCCTGGCTGCCTCCCTGTGAGTTACATAGGGAACTGGTATCAGAGGAACTAGAGTAAAGTAACTTGCCTGAGGCCTTTATCTCAGGCTGGGTCTACACTCTACCAATTGCTTGTTTATTTGTCCCTCATGATATTTATTTGGTCAGTTACATTTATTTTCTATGATCTTGTCTCTCGTTAAACATGAAAAAAATGCTTGAGTAGCTCTCCTGAATCACTTTAGATTTGCTTAAACTTTATAGAGGATAAAACTGTTTGTTTTGACCTGGCTGTGTCATCTTCAGTCCAGGATAGAAAGCAGCTTGGGACTCCTGAATACACATGGTTTACTTGCACATTCACTGTGGGAAGCAGTGCCAACTGTGGGTCCCACTGTGTAGATAGGAGAAATCCTTGATGAGTGGTTGGAAACGGCTTTTGTTTGTCCATACACTCTTCGCAGAGTGAAGGCAGACTTCCTTCCAAGTGGTTGAGTTTTACAGTGTATTTACATGTATGAAACTCATGTACCATCTGGATAACGACCTAGATTCACTACCACCACCATCATCTAATATTATTTTTGTATTATGGCTTAATCCATTACCAGTCCTTTTTGACAGATAATGTATATGAGGAAAATGTGTAAAATGATTAGAAAGGCCTCTCAGCAATTGCCTTTTGTCACCCACTAGAAAACAGAGAGAAGTCCACCTCAGCCCTGAAAAAGGTTAATTCTGTCTTTTGTTTTGCCTTGTATTTAAAAGAAGTTTGTTTCTTGCTGAGGCTGTCTAGCAAGGTTTGCTGGTTTGGTTTGGTTTGGTTTGGTTTTATTTTTTGGTTTCTCTTTTGCCATATTGATCTTTCATCTTGCTTGATGAAGTACCAGTACCCTCCCAAGTGGGTTTCTCTTGCATATTAGCCTTACTGGTTGCTGCCCCGTAAGAGAGAGAGCCTAATGCAACTGGCACTGCCCTGTGTACATTTAATTAAACTGCCTGGATTTCTGTTCACTGATGTGTGTGAATTGAGTGAAGCACATGTACATAAGCTTAGATGCACTCATGGAAACCCTGAAAATAGCAAAAGATGGGGTTGGGGTAAAGCCTTCAGCTTTTAAATAAGCTTGATAATCTGGGTAGTTGAATGCCAGAGCTCACAAAGCTGAGAATTGCATTTCTGAAGATAAGACAGGCCCTTTTTGTGTTTTTATCTTTTCCTCCCAAAATGTATTGAGTTTTAATGTGGTGCTTTATCTCTGTAAGCAAGAAAACAGCCAGTGGTGAACTCTTGAGCCATTGGGGGCAACCCAGAGAGGAGTTTCTCCTTATTTCTCTGGTGACCGCATCCCAAGAAGGTGAGCCACATCCTGAGTCTTCTTCCTAAGACATCTGGCTGCTACATTATCCTGATTGCAGTAGGAGGAGTTAAGGAACTCAAGGAAGACAGGAGGAGGGTTTCCTACCAATCCAGTAACTTCCATGTTTTAGAGAACAGATAGTGATTTTCTTTGGAGTTAGGTCTTTGCCTTTTTTTATTTAAATGTTTAGAGAAAGATTCTTGATTTATAGTATTCTTTTAAAAATTACTTTGTAGTAGCTGGGCCTAGTAGTGCACACCTGTAATCCCAGCATTTGGGAAGTTGAGGCAGGAGGATCACTGTGAGTTTGAGGCCAGCCTATACTTCAAAATAAGTCCCTATTTCAAAATGAATAAATAAATAAATAAATATTTTATATACTTTAAATCCTTTTTCTTCTTATTCTTCTTCTTTTACTTCTTGTTGTTCTTCTTTCTTCTTCTTCTTTTTTTTTTTTTTTTTTTTGGTACTGGGGATTGAACTCAGGACCTTACACTTGCCAGGCAAGCACTTACTCTGTTGAACTATCTACCTGACCCCTTTTAATCCTTCTTGTGATTCTATTTACTAGGGTTTAAACACAAAATGCTCTGAATTTTATTTTAATACCCACCTTATTTGGGCAAGGTATAGCAAGTAATTAGGCTACTGTGGTAGTGGAATCTTAGAAGCATATTGCCCCCTGGATCAGGCAGCCTCTCTGTTCTTTCCCCATTCATCCTGTCCATGTAAAACCTATACATAGCCAGCAAGCGTTTTTTCCACCCCCCCTTTGTATTAGTATCTGGCACAGCCTGTGCTAATGTTATGATATTTAGTAGGGAGAAATAGCCACACATAGCAGAATAGGACACTGCATAATGAAGAGTTAGTATGTGGTACAAATAATAAGACAGACAAGAAGAGTTGAGAACCCAGGTGGGACTTGACCCAGAGGCGGAAAGACAGACATGTTGTGAGTCAGAGGGGTCCCACAAGCTAAGCAAGGCAGGGATGTAGGAATCATTGTAATACAGAAGGAAAAACATAAAAGCAGTTATGTGCTAATAAATACATTAGTAAAGAAATAAATAGGAGCCGGGGAGATAGCTCAGTAGAATAAGTGCTTGCCTGGCAAATGCAAGGGCCTGAGTTCAATCCTTAGTTCTGCCAGAAAAAAATAAAATAAAATAAACATAGCCTTGAATTGTTATCATGGAGCCTGGTACTAGAATGCCCTGTGAGGGCCGGCAGTATAGCTCAGTGGACTAAGCGCTTGCTTAGGTAAGCGTAGGAACCAGTGTTCGATCCTTGGTTCCCCTAGCCGCGCCGGCCCCGCCTTCGGGTGCGCTGAGCCGGCGATGCAGTCCGGGCGCGGTGGTGCGCGCCTGTAATCCCAGCACATGAGAGGCAAAAAGCAGGAAGATCACTATGAATGTGGGTTGCATGCATAGTGAGACCCTGCACCAAAAAATAGAAAAAAGTAGAATGCCCTGTGTTCCTGCCTCTAAGGAGACTGGTTTTGAAAGCTTTTATCAGTGCCTATCATTTGAATAGAATGTTTTAGCATTTGAAAACACGAGAGTCTGTATATGGAGAAAATAAGATTTCCTTGTCCTCTTTGCTTTGTATATGTGTTTTGGCTAAAACAGTATGTTAAGTTCAAGGAATTAAGTCCGTTATCTTGTAGAAGAATGTCTGAGGTTTTTAGTTAGTTAAGAGAGCAAAGATTTTCTCCTTGAACAGAATTTTCTTTCCTATTTGTGAAAGCTTAGCCTGTTTGCTTATAAATTAAGATGTTTGAAGTTTTTGGAAATAGTGTGGATAGATACAGTGGAAACAAGTTTGATTTATCACATTGCTTCTTAATCTAGGGTTGCCTGAAGCAATAAGAGTAATCCTTCGTATACCTGTGGTGAGGTTATGTGGGCTGTTACTCAGAAATGCTGTTTATTTGGGAAAAAATAGAGAGACCCAAATGGAGGTGGTGAGAGAGAGGAGGGATAGTTGGGAGTTTTGTTATGAGTTACAATTACAGATTTGAGCAGGATCATAGGATCCTAAAATTTCAAATTGTATCTTTTACCTTACCATGGATTTTCTGATGCTTACTTTTGTACTTGTTTAAAGCACATTTTAGTTTAGTAGTGTGCTCTCAGTAAAACCCAAAAGTGCCAATAGGTATACTGGATAGGAGCAGTGTGATTCTCATTGTGTTCTTCTGTATTTTGTGTTGTGTTGGTAGTTTGCTATTATTTGCCTCATTTTAAAACAACAGTGCTCAGGTTCCCTCTTGATTCCAATCAGTTTTATTACAATGGGTTTACCATCTTCTCAAATGTAGTACGTACTCCTCTAGTGCTTTGTTACTATACGATGAAGGTAAAAGCAAATTTATAGCGGTTAACCAAAATTCTAACCTTCCCTCGGTTTGCTTTACTACAAATTAAATTATTGGCCCAATGTAAGTCATCAATTATATAATTTTTTTAAAAAGTATATAATTCAGAGCTGTTATCAGGATTTGTCTTTTACTGTTCCTGCCTTCATATCTACATGTGGAACCTCAGATCAGAAAGGCAGTGAAATGATTAGAAACTGCCCTTCCAGAGTCCTAAGCAAGTGTTCATTTCCATGTTGGTGTGTGACAGCAGAATCTTTTCAGGTTTGAGCCGGAGATGCACACATTGCATTCAGGATGGAATGTTTGCTCCTTGACTTGTCTGCCTGATTTAAATATTCATAGTTCAACAGAAGGAAAAAGCTGCTGACTTCTGAAAGTGGGTCAGTTTTTTTTTTAATGGCCCTTTTGGCACTTTGTAATGTGTTAATACTGCCTTAGAGAAGGGGAATAGTTTGGCAGAGCTCATCTTTATCACTTCAGGGGCCAAAGCTTCACTAGGCTGGTGGAGGGAGGGAGCACTGCAGATATTAATAACTAATAGACCATGATACGGGGCTCTTCTGCTATTTGCTTTCCTGGATGTAAAATCTTGTATGTTAACCAGAAAGGATTAATCTGAGAAAAACCTTTTATGTGGAGGTGAATGAGAAAGATGATTATGTGAGTAAACCATGTATCCTGTATTTTCAGATACATGATATTTCAGAATAAAGTCTATAACTGCATAAATTTTTTTTATTTCTGTTTGGACATGATGACTTGTTTGTTTTATGAGACAAGGTCTTACTGTGTAGTTTAGGCTGGCCTTAAACTCATTATATAGCCCCAGGCTGTTCTGTTACTCGCCTCCTGCCTCAGGAGTGCTGGGATTACAGGGCTGGAGCATCACGTCCAGTTTGAACATTATAATTTTTGGAAGCAATCTTTGGTTAGGATGGGTTCATTTTTAGGTTGTCAGTCTTACTTCTATATCATTTATTTCAGTTTACTGGTTAAAGTATATTATGTTCATTGAGTTTTGTTAATATCTAAGGGACACAAGTGACATTTGAACATATCTCTTTGTTCAGTCTTTACAGAATTAAAATAGTAAATATCACCTATGGACAGCAGTACTAATAAGATGAAAACAGGAGGAGGTTAGAAAAGTATTAGGTGTTAATATAATTAGATAGAGATCCTGGGCTCTTGGTTACCATGAGTCTTAGTCCATGAAGGCTGCTATAACAAGACTAAGTAATTTATATATAATGGAAGTTTCTTGCTCATAGCTCTGTAGGCTGGGAAATCCCAAGATAAAGCACCATAGATTTGGTACCTGCTGAGGATTTGTTCTCTATTTCATAGATGGTAGGCAAAAGGAACATGCTTCCTCGGGCCTCTTTTTGAAGGGTACAAATCCTGCTTGTGCAGGTGAGGTCCTCACCACCTCATCACCTCCTCAAGCCCCACCTCTTAAAATCTTGCATGCTTCACTTATAGTACCCACATCTTAGATGACTAAGGTAGGAATGAGAGAGTGCAGGTTTTATGTCTAGAATCAGTGTTACCCATTTCACCAGTCTCTTTATTCTATTCCCCAGAGTTTACAAAAATAACCCAAGGCTTCAGTCCAGTCTTACAGTGTATCCATGGCTCACCCTCTGTGATCCTCTTCATAATGTGGCTTTATAGCTCCCGGTTTAAAATGACCAGAGACCTGTCCAGTGATCTAGAAGTCTGTTCAGATAGTTGTAGATATCTGGAATATGCCCCGGAGAGGAGTATGTTTGGTCATGTGCTCTCCACTGGTCCAAGATGTACTTGCTTTTGTCAAAATGATATGTACTATATTAAGTTGCCTGGCACCATAACCAGAATAGTGCTTCTGAAGAATTAGTTTGCCTTGCTTTAGACACTAGTTACATTTTTAAGGGATTGTTTTATAAATCTCAAATCATATTAAGTATAATAGGGAAACTGTCATTTTAACAGTTGAGACATTCAGGATTTATTAGATGAATCTGTTTCTCTAGGATTTCATACTGTAGAATTTTAAGAAATCTTGGGCTATATCTTTCAATAAGGTACAGAACCCTGTTGTGGTAGAAATGCCTACTAATGAAGCATGTAAAGCTGCGTGACATGACGCCATGTTGCCCACATTCAGGTGGCTCATGAGGAGAGAGACAGTGCATGGCTGGGTGCAGAGATAATGAATGCTTCAAGAAAAATCACGGGGTGATTCAACTTTGTTGTATTTTGAAATTTTACAAAAGAAAGGATCACAAAAATAAAAATAGGAATGTTTGGTTTATTTAAATCCATGTCCTGTTTATTTAAATCTGGATCTACCCTATAAAGCTAGCTCTTACTCCTCTGAAATCCTAGTATGGATCCTTCACTCAGTAGATCATGCCCACCCAGAAGGAAGCAAGTAATCCTGACCTGCCTGTAACGGAAACCAAGGTGAAATGAGATTACTGGTTTTCAGATTATTGCTTTGGTTATTAATCTCATTATAAATTTAACCTACATGACTAAAAAATTAACTAATTTTTCATGTGTTTACTAGTATACCACAAAGAATGCTAGTGCTTAAAAGAAATAACCACAACATCCAAATCACTGTTGACGTGGTAATTTCCCTAAACATCCTGTATCTCTTAAGGCCTCATTTTATGTTTGTTCATGATTTGTCTTTTCCTTTCTTTCTTTTTTAAAATGATGTATTACTCTTTTGTTTTCATTCTAATGTCTATAAAGCAGTTGTGTATATTAAGAGAATTCAGAGTTCTGTTGCTGTCAGAATTATTATTACCGCGTCAATAGTGATTTGGATGTTGTGGTTATTTCTTTTAAGCACTAGCATTCTTTGTGGGATACTAGTAAACACATGAAAAATTAGTTAATTTTTTAGTCATGTAGGTTAAATTTATATTGAGATTAATAACCAAAGCAGTAATCTGAAAACCAGTAATCTCATTTCACCTTGGTTTCTGTTGCAGGCAGGCCAGGATTACTTGCTTGCTTCTGGGTGGGCACTGAACTCAGGGCCCTGTGCTTGCCAAACACACATTCTACCACTTTGCTATACCCCCAACCTGAAGAATTCAGTTTTTTGGAAAAAAATAACAATTTCTGCTGTGTATATGATACTTTTGATGGGGTTTGAGTAAAAAGAGAAAATAGGTTTTTGTACACATTTTTTTTTGAAAAGGGAAAAACATGTACATATAGTTAGTGGTTTGCTACATTATCTTTACCATGAAAAGTCAGTGAGAGAGACATTGTGCAGGCATGTTCACATATGATGCCTTGGCAGCATGTTTATATTTAGGCCAATCTGGAAACCCTTTACACTGCCGAGATCAACAGCCTTAATTGAGTGTGTGTGTGTGTGTGTGTGTGTGTGTGTGTCTGTGTGTGTATTTCCAATGCTGAGCTTTGTTGGAGTTGTTCTGTGGGTGAATAGATTTATATTTCACTAAAGAGCAAAAAGGAAGCTATTCCTGAATTTCTGCTATTTAAATAATCAATTTGTGAGAGCTATAAGAAAAAATTGCAGTGGTGTTTAAACTATAGAACCCTCCACACTCCAGCATGGTATGTAATTATGGGTAAGATACTTCAGGATTGAACTGTGAGCAAGTGTTTGCTTTGCAGGACCTCTTAATGTAGTTCTGCCACACATCCATTATTTTCTATGCACTAGACTGTATTAGCTGCTAAACCCTAAGTTTTCTAATATATCACCATAATGGGTAATCTAGCATTTTATACTCAGAATTATTTTAGATTGTAAACTACAGAACCCCAAGCTCTTACTGCTTTGTATCTATTTAAAATCACTGTGCACACATTGTCTCTTCTTAGAATTAGATTATTTTAGAATTTAGAAATACTCAAGCAAACTTAATTGTCTATGTCACATAGTTTTGTTTGTGACTATCGATAGCATTGTCACTATAGTGAAGGTACTTCCTTCCACCTTACCTCTATCCTTCCTCCATTCTCCACTGAGGTGAAACCACATTTCCTGTATGACTTGGGTTATGTTTTGCCCACTAAAATATGAGAGTAGAGTAAAAAGTCACTTGGGATTTCTGCTGAAGGATGTTCAGAAGAAACACATCTAGTAGCTCTTATCTGGCGTAGTTTATACTCAGAAGCCAGCACAAAGAGACACAGAAGGTTAAATTCTTACCCTGGAACATTTTTAGTTATATGTGCCTAAAGGCTTATAAAAGGCCTAATCTCTTTTCCAAAAAAAAATATCAAATAGTATAAACTTATTTGAAGGCTTTTTGCATAAATGTGTTGCTTGGAAGTCTTGGGAAGCTGAAGAAAACTAAACAGATTTGTAAACACTCAGTAGTTTTCATTCATACAGATATTTTTAATCATAGGGAAAATTTTAAATTATTTTCTCTGACTTTTTAGTCAAGGACTTTAGAAAGCTGCAGATTGTGCAGTTTTGACTTAAGATCCTGATAGTAATCTCTAATTTTAGTTTGCTTTTTACAATATTGACTTTCCTCTGTGTGTGTGCATGCGTGTGTGCGTGTGTGTGCGTGTGTGTGTGTGTGTGTGTGTGTGAGAGAGAGAGAGAGAGAGAGAGAGAGAGAGAGAGAGAGAGAGAGAGAGAGAATGCATGTATGGAGGTACACATTTATGCATTTTGGTCACTGGGGATTGGACCCAGGGGTTTTGCACTAAGCTACATTCCCAGTCCTTTCTATTTTTTATTTTGAGACAGGATCTCTTTAAATGGCTAAGCTGCCCAAGCTAGGCTTGAACATGCCATCCTCCTGCCTCAGCCTCCCAGAGTAGTAGGATGATAGGCATGTGCCATTGTTACCAGCTATTATTCACCTTTTGGTTTTCCTATTTAGAAAGGTAATTCAGTCTCTCTGTGCTAATTCAGCCTATGTCTATGCTAATTTTTTTTTTTTTTTTTTTTTTTTTTTGGTGGAACCAGGGATTGAACTCAGACCCTTGTACTTGCCAGGGAAGTGCATATTCCACTGAGTCATCTCCCCAGCCCCTGTCTATGCTAATTTTAAACGTATTATTGGTTTATAGGATTCTGTTAGGGTTTAGAACTCCAGGTTTAAATTACACTTTTTTATATTGATACCTGCAGACTTCCTGATAATTAATAATATAGTAAAGAGCACCACGAACTCTTCTCTTCAAGGTGGACCCTGTACTTAACTGACTATCCCTGGGCTTTCCTCTGTTTTCTCTATGCCTGGGGCAAAGCGTTCTTGGTCTTTTTGCCTCACATTTATTGACGTGGCTAAGTCTGCCTTTATAACAATGGAGGCAGACAAGGAATATTACCAGTTTGATAAAGCGATTGACGAGCTGGAAGGTGGGAAGGGCGCTGAGCAATTGGAACACACTTCTCATCTTCCCTCCACTGCAACAGCTAATGGGAGAAAATATGAGGTGAGTTTGAGTTTTTTATTAACATTCTCTTTTTTTTTTAGTTTGTACTTTTTATTATTATTTTTAAAGAATACAAAATAGTGATAGAAGAAAACAGCATTATACATGATACAAGATTACACTAAGCAAAGTAATAGGAGTCCAACAATGGTTGCTGTATTACATGATGCTATGTGCAAATTAGTTTTTCAGATTACCAGATATAAAAGTGTAAGTTTTGTTTAAAAAAAAACAGTAATTACAAAGTTACAAGAAATTCAAGAGGAGAAAAAAATCAGAATAATAAACAAACATTGTAAGCATTAACTGCTGCTTTCTTTTTTTTATATTTATATAATTAGAATTCTCAAAGTAGAAAGGAGCAGGAAATAAATATTTAAAGATTTAAAATTTCTGAATTTAGTTCAACTTATAATACCACATTTCCAAGAAAAATGAACCTTTTGCACAAGAAATTTAAATAAAATCATACCAAGATACACAAAAATGGAAATTGTCCAAAACTTATTATAAAGAAAAAAATGATTAAAGCATATACATAAAAAATAATAGCTATGGAAGAACAAAATTAAA